>OY740722.1:4354467-4535008 GCA_963513945.1 Hydrotaea diabolus | reverse complement strand
TCAAACGATTTTTCGATATCTAAGGTAACCATAATCGTCGAAAGTTTATGTTGGAGCCCGTTATGTATGTGATTATACATCCGCTTTATTTTGTGTACTGTACTATGGAAAGGTTGGATGTAATTCTCGAATTATTAGTTTATATCGTCAACATTAATGTATATCAGCAGTAATGCTAAGAGAACAGAAACGTTGAAAAGCAGTCTTAACGACCAAATTATTAGACGACAGACTAAGATGATCTCCAATTTTATGATTTTCTAAAAAATTAACGGCAAGTTTGTTGGCTTTTTTATCATCGCTGCATACGGAAAATTTTTGCTTTTAATCAAATTGACATTTGATCGGACATAATTAATATTTTGCATATTATTATTGTGAATGATATTTTTTGCTGCACTTTCGATCTCTATTCCAAAAAAGACTCTCTTGCTGGTCAGCTCGTATTCTCTTTGTTTGCACATTCGTCAGTTTCATGCCTACCAGAACATACATATGACATTCTGTACGGATCCAACATCCTCTCTCTCCGTGTCCATACATTTGGCAGTTTTGACACTGAAACGGTTTATATTTTAGCTTCTGGATGCTCCAATTGACAATAGTGTGAAATAATGCTTTTACATTTTGCTTTACTTATAGATCATTAATCTTACCAGATCCATTCTCAAAAGAACACAATGTAAAGAGACTCAGAGTATTCTTTTAAATTTTTTTGACATCTGTGCAATTATACATTAGAGAAGTCAGTTCATTTTTGACCTATTCAACTGTTTTACAATCAAGACCGAATATTGCAAAATTTTTTTAGTCTCTCATATATTGATTCATGTGTAAAAAGTTGGTAATTGTGATCTTTAAGAATTGGAAACCCTTTATTAAAAAAGTCTTTGATTTTACATAATATTTTTATACCAGTTGACATTTTCAATGTATTATTCAGCTATAATTGCAGTTTTAATCCATTTATGAAATTGCTCAGAGTTTGAAATAACACTTTTATGGAGGTAATGTTTTTTTTTGTTTTTTCAACTTGGTTTTGTTGAGTATCTTCTTCATTGTCCATTTCAGCTGATACCTGTAGTGGATTTCAATAATTGGTTCTCGATATTTTGTTATTACAATCACCGACTGAAGATCTTAAGTCCCCAGGTTTAGCTTTTCTTTTAATAATGTTGTTGGTCTTTTATCGTAAGAAGTTTAGCAAATCGAGCACGCAAGAGAGAAGCACTATAGAAACGTCGTAACGAGATGACATTTGTCCGAGTACTTAATATGTTAAATCACACTTAATCGTATCAATGAAAAGCAAGACTTACTAACCTTTTCCATGTAGTTGCAGTTCTCATTATAAATTAGATCTAGTAATTTTGAAACTACCAAGAACTATACAGGGTTAATATAATCATCATTTGAATCTTCAAGCAAAATATTTTCGTTCCAATAACACTGTGGAATAAATTCAGGTTAGCACAAGTTTGGTCGATTCTGAGAGTGTAGGGTCAAAATATAGTCTAAATAAGGAGACCTGTATCGCGGCGTTTGTTTATGTTAGTTCGAATTTTTTTTTTAATCGACCTTCGAACTTTGCAGTCAAATGCCGATTTTCAGCATATTGTTTATATGGTTTCTGGATATAACTCGTCGACTAATTGATATTTTATCAATCTGTAAAAGCCAAATTATTGCAAGAGAGCTGTCGAATTAAATTAAAATTAATTAAAAAAATTTTAAAAAATGTCTTTAGAAAATTTTTGTGGTGCTTATGAAGCAAAATGTTGGAAAAATTATTTTTTTTCATTCTTTTTGAAAATATTTTCCACAAAACTTAGTTTTTTTTTGCTTTTTGTTTTATCTATAATACCCTTTTCAGTTTCTTCAAAAAAATTCATTTGAAAAGAAAACAATCGTAATACAAAACTTGCGTTTTCCAGCTTAATGGTTATTTACTTCTCATTTTTTATGTATCAATTTTGTTCAGTGTTGGTTTTAAAGAATCACTGAAAATGTTACTATAAAAATATGTAAAAAAATATAATTTTGAAATGTTAGTTATGAAAAGTTTCAAGTAAAAAAATTAAATAAATTAAATTAATGATTTGGCCAGTTACCGTATAGCAGGCGGCTGTGGATCAACATCACTGCTTTGTCTAATATCTTGTTCATCATCATCAGAAAGTCGATAATTTCGTCCAACAGATATTTTGGAATTTCATCTTTGTCTTCCTCTTTTTCCTCTTCTTCAAGGGTGTTTTTGTACCACCAACAAATTTCAGCAAGTATAGCATCTGGAGATTTCTTTCTTCTGTACCTTAAACGAAAATAGTTTTCAAATCGTTATCATGTTTAAATTGTTCACTCTGACAAAGATACTAGAAAAAGCTATGAATTCAAAATATGCACATATAGTTACCTTATTTTAAATGGAAGCGCAGTTTGGTGATAACGATTACCTTGCTCATCAGATTCAGTTGGCAACTGTTGAGCGTGTTGACCAAGATGCTGATGCAAGAGATAAATTTTGTACGACATATTAACCCAATTTCATCGAAAGCTGCCAACATGTTTGCAACAGACTCCCTGTAGTTGTCTTTGCGTTCTTTACCCAAAAGTCCTTTAATGACTGCTTTCAATGCGAGCCATGCATTTAATTCTCGGTGTGTCAGAACTTGGTCAAAATCTTGACGACTCATTAGTTTTCGTATGTCGGGACCATTAGCAACCCTTTCCTTAATTTTAGTGTTACTTAGTCTTGGGAAAATGTATTTTAAGCGGTTGAATACTGCTGGTGTTTTTGCGATACATTTCAACAATCGTAAATCCCAATCGCACAAAAACACTTATATTTTTTGGACGGCCAGATGCTGTTAAGCCTGTAATCAATGAAACAATTTTGAGGTCGCAGCAAATGCGCCACTGTTGTTCATTATATTTGACTACTTCCTGAATGTGTTTCAAATTATTGAAATTTTCACTAGTGTCAGTGCTATATGCAATCGGAACAGAAGACTTTCTATTTATCTTGTGCAAAAGCTCAACTTTTAAGCTGATTAGTAAACTATCGATGAATAAACGCCATTCATCTTTTTTATAGGATAACCCTATCGTCCATGAACTTTTCAATATCGTTGCAATAAGCGAACTTTTTTGTATCATTCACATTGTCGAACTTTTCTAACTTATTTTGGCGTTTTCGATATGCTGTTACTTTGTTACCTTTCGCCAGCAAATCATTTCCTTTCAAAAATGAAGCCAGTAATTCTGATTTTTTCTAAATCAAACACAAATTTGCAACAATTCCATCCAATTTGTTTTGTGTGACTAGGATTGGGTCATTTGATGTTTCATAGGATGAACCTTCTCCAGGTTCGTATTTTGAGAAGAAATGCTTGGATGTAGCAGCGGCGTTGTTGTACTGATATCTGTTTGAAGATCAAGACTTCGGTATGTTGGTACTGAAACGAGTTCTGAGTGCGGTAATGGTAATTAGACCCTTGGCACTGCTACATAAGTTTTTTCTTTACTTTCCTTCTTTTCAAATTTTAATGGTAGTTGATACATCCTTAGAAGTTTTCTTCTTGATGCTGGCTGTTGTCTAACCACATCATTGGTATACCAAAAGGCATAGCCTTTCTTCTTTTCACTTTTCCATTGCATAAGAGTTGAATAATAATCCAAGCAAAATTTTTAGGGGCATAGTTTACGTCAGTGATGAACTCGTGCGAGAAATATTGTTTATAGGCTTCCAAAAAATCAGTCGCATTGCCACATTATTCATCACTTGCTATGAAACGTCCACAAACATTGCAAAAATGTTCCATTTTACATTTTGGTTCCGACATTTTTAACACAATTTATTTTATGCAATGTTTTTTTTTGTTATTTTTAAAAACCGATGCACTTAACTTTAATCACTCACAAAATGTTATAAGTTCCAAAAAATTAATAGCGTATTTTATCACGACCGAGCGAAAATTAAAAGACATCAGCTTCGGCTAAGTTTCGAGTCTTAACTGTATCTTTATTTTTGAATTAGTTCGCTTGTACAAAATAAAAAAATCGCTACCTGTGCGGTGGTTA
Organism: Hydrotaea diabolus; assembly: GCA_963513945.1. Lineage (NCBI taxonomy): Eukaryota > Metazoa > Arthropoda > Insecta > Diptera > Muscidae > Hydrotaea > Hydrotaea diabolus. The sequence continues at coordinate 4,530,928 of OY740722.1, read as the reverse complement.
AAAACAAAAAAGTTATTTTACTAATTCCTAATTCTTGGAACTTCCCTTTTTAATTACTTCTACCTCTTTTTCTTTTTCAATGTTTTTTCAAAACCAACACTGAACAAAATTGATACATAAAAAATGAGAAGTAAATTAATATTAAGCTGGAAGACGCAAGTTTTGTATTATGATTGCTTTCTTTTCAAATAGCATAATATAGATCAAACAGAAAGCAAAAAAGACTAACAGCCATATACATAAAAATTTAAAACAGCTTTACAAACGATTGTTAAGCTTAATACATGAAAACTGTATTCATAAACGATTATTAGCTTAATAATCGTTTTGTAAACCATGTTTTTTTTTGTTATTTTTAAATACCGATGCACTTAACTTTAATCACTCACAAAATGTTATAAGTTCCAAAAAATTAATAGCGTATTTTATCACGACCGAGCGAAAATTAAAAGACATCAGCTTCGGCTAAGTTTCGAGTCTTAACTGTATCTTATTTTTGAATTAGTTCGCTTGTACAAAATAAAAAAATCGCTACCTGTGCGGTGGTTAAAAACAAAAAAGTTATTTTACTAATTCCTAATTCTTGGAACTTCCCTTTTTAATTACTTTTACCTCTTTTTCTTTTTCAATGTTTTTTCAAAACCAACACTGAACAAAATTGATACATAAAAAATGAGAAGTAAATTAATATTAAGCTGGAAGACGCAAGTTTTGTATTATGATTGCTTTATTTTCAAATAGCATAATATAGATCAAACAGAAAGCAAAAAAGACTAACAGCCATATTCATAAAAAATAAAAACAGCTTTACAAACGATTGTTAAGCTTAATGCATGAAAACTGTATTCATAAACGATTATTAGCTTAATAATCGTTTTGTAAACCATTATTAAATGAGTGCAATTTAATATTCTTTCGACCCTACTTTAACAGTGTTTTAAAGTGACGTTTGTGTTGGTTTGTCTACATTTACACACATATTTTTGAATTTTTCGAATACAATGAAGAAAAAAATATTTTTGAAGTATACGAGTAGAATGGATACGTTAATTTTTTTTTGCGTTTGCAATCGTCTTTTTTTCCATTTTCATTTATAAAAACTTCTTTATGGAAAAAAACGACACAAAAAAAGGAAAATTGTAAAAAGTTCACTAGTGATGTGTAAACAATCAAAATAAGAAAAATATTATTCGTTATTCGAATACCTTTTTTTCAGTAATACATAATTGATCTCAATTTGTCTTTTATTTAAACATGATTATGTTTTTATTATTTTACAAGTACGTACGAGTATATATAATATATATTTGTTCATTAAATCAGTTCTTTGTAAAATAAACGATACAAAAAAATATATAGATTCGACTACTCACATAATTGATAATCGTATTTCTGCATCATTATGATTGAAATGGCATGTCAAAACGACCGTGTTGCCAGCATTGAATCGAAAAATTGATTAAATTGTATATTAGTTAAAGTAGTGTTTATGAATACGTTTTCTTAACAATCGTTTGTTAGGCAAAAAGTGTTTGTTAACTAATATGTACGTTAAGTCCCAATTAAGATTTTTTTATGAATACGGCTGTAAGTTTTGTGGAAAATATTTAAAAAAAAAGAATGAAAAAAAAAATATTTTTACCAACTTTTTGCTTCATAAGCACCACAAATCTAAATAAATTTTTTAAAAAATTTTAATTTTTGGGCAGTTCTCTAGCAATAATTTGGCTTTTACAGATTGAAAAAATATCAATTAGTTGAAAAAATATCAATATGCCTGAAAAACGGCATTTGCAAAGTTCGAAGTTCGATTAAAAAATTTGAACTAACATATACAAACGCCGCTCTACGGGTCTTCTAATTTAGCCTCTATTTTCACCCCTCAATCTCAGAATCGACCTAACTTTTGCTAACCTGAATTTGTTCCACAGTGTAATTGTTCTGTAGGTTGCATCCAATAAAATACCAAAACTTCTTAGATTTGCTGTTAACTTTGAATTCTTTACCGAGTTTAATATTCAGTGAATAGAGTTTATACTAATACATTCCACAACGACGTACTGTATATAGTCTTTAATGCGCATTTAAGATTCCCCCTACCATCTTGGGATACAATGAACAACATTATTTCCTAAAATGTTGTATATCTGCGCACCATCATCCTTAAACGAGGTCTACTGTATGACTATTATGTTTGGTATAACCTTAAACTCACCAATAAGAGGTTAAAAGTATTAAAAATATCTGTATGTACAATATAATATGCAATGTTTGCTTACTAAAGCTTTTAACAATTTTGTTAAACGAACCTATTTTATAGCAATAGTTGATTTGTGTTTTTAAGTTTATATTTAAGCTATTATTCAACGACATAAAAATATACAATAGAGATGGGGAAAATAATTTAATTTTAAGTAACACCATTGATGTTCTTTTCTGCTTACTCTGCGAGTATTTGAATTACATAATCTTTGTGTTTTGATATTCGTGGTCTTGCGATTGCACTGCTCTTTGCATAGATTTTTAATACATACGAATATACTTTATTAATTCAACTGACTGTAGTGTTGTAGCATAACTCAATAGTTTAAAGATTCTTTATATAAAAATCATTCATATAAACTTATTTGGTGTCCCTTCATCCTTAATCTTTAGTTTTGCTGTCAACTGATTTTTGGCTAAATTTGACCACAACACTCTAATTTTCACTACTTTAATCTTTCGTCTTAGAAGAGTACGCATTCTCTATATCCCATCTGGTATTTTTTTATATTTCAATAACTGTTATATTTTGATACCATTAAGTAATTTTTTACACAATTTTACAAAATCTTTCAGATTCTTTATTTCCGTTTTAATTGTTTTCTTTTTTTTCTTTTTTAACATTTCTTATTCTTACTTTATTTGCAGGATTCCCTTTAACATTTTATCAAACTTAGATGACATGGACTTCATTGAGTCTTGCAACTCTGTCAACTGATCTGTCTTATTTAATTTCGATTTTATTAACAGCAATGGAAACAGGTTTCAATCAATAATTGAAATTAAACTAAAGTACGGCTAATTAAATTTTTTCAAAAATTGTGCAAACCTGTTGTTTTCCTGTCGTTGAAAGCTGCTTGCTAAGGTAGAGTTGATGCATTATAGTTTGTAGGCGACAGCGTTCTTTTTGAAGGTGAATTTCTAATTGGGAGACTACTTGCATTTGCACATGTACTTCTGTAATCAAATGATCATATGTTGACTGCATGCATTCATTACTAAAATAAGACGGATTATAAGCAGCGATATTGCTTAAAAGTATATCCATACTCTCGAAAATTTTCCATCGAATTTATAAGAACAAAAGTTTAACAACCAAAGTAGTAATACACTATGAGCTAAGAAAGCGTTAAAATTAAGAGCAGCTGATTGCCCAATATCCATATAATTGATAGAAATGTATGCCACTGTTGCCAGATAACAAGCAGATCTGTACCTTAGGCGCTCTTAAATCTACTATATCTATTTGACCCCATTCGGGAATAGTTTGTACATCCTAAACAAATGTCTCATCGATAATTCATCTTTCGTCGCTCAAAGTTTAAACATAATCCAAACTTTTGGCTAAAAAGCTGACATGGAGTCATAACTCCAAAACGGTAAATGTGACGCGCAAAACAGAAAGGGACCTAAGGGTAAAAACCAGTTTTGTTCACAAGAGCCATTTTAAAGATTTAAATTCGTGTATCTTTGGTGTACCATCACTATCTTAAATCGCTCATATCTCTGGGAGGGAACCCTTTTGGGGCATGGGATCGGTCTCAATTGATACTCAGATGTTGTCCACATCAAAAAAGGGAAAATTGATTTTTTTACCCTTAGGTCCTTTTCTCTATGCGCTGTCACAAATAATAAAAACACGTTTAATAAATCAAAGAAAGCTAATGATGTCCTTTAAAATTTATGTCTTATACATAACTGTTGTTATCTTAATTAAATCCGAGTTACAAAAGCCTTAAGCCCCAAAAACGTGACCTGGTACCACTAGGAGCATACTGCATATATTTCAAATGATTCTTTCACGGCTCGAAAAATGTAACCAGCATATTTCTTGGCTAATTTCATGATAATATGTCCATCTACGACCATGCCCTAAAATAAAGCGGTGAAATGGCAGAGGTTTGACAATTTTCGGATTGGTGGTCGGAGGTTACAAGGGTAAAATTGATAAGTTCTGGACCAGTGGTCGGATGTTTTCCCCTTAAATAATAGCTCCACCTCTTTCTTTTCCAAACTTACCTAAACAAAGACAATAGTCCTAATTTATCTAGAGGTCCTACTGTTCCAAAGTTATGACTATTTGACTAAAATGGTAAGCTCGTTTGTTTTATTTCGGTTTGTTGCTTTTACAAATTGAACAGGGTTTAACCGGCTCAATACCTCTTGCATCTATATTTAAATAGAAGACAAGTTTTTAACAAACTGAATACTGCTTTTATCATGATTTCGGGTCCGTGACACAATCTTCAGAAAAGCTTTGCTGCAATTGTTGAAAGTAAACCCGAACTCTATAAGGCCAGACTCTCCCCAAACGAATGAGAAGCACTGCTGTAAACCTTACTTTTAAAGTTTTCTTCACACAATTGCCCACGAAAATACAGCCTAATATTGTCACCTCTACGGAGACTCCACATCGAAAGTCATCAATAGATTTTTTTTACAAGAGTTTAATAGACTGTTTCAACTTCTCTGGATAATTTTGGAAAGGTAAGAGGTAGGGCCGACCACTGGTTCAGAAATTCTCAATTTTACCGTAGCTGCCATTTCGTCTTTTTGCATTTTCGGATGGACATATTTTCATTAAATGAGCCAAGGAATACGCTGGCGAAATTTCATCTGTATATTGTTATTAAATGTATATTGTTATAAAGCGATAAATTTTGTGTTTTTTTTAATATTTTTGAGTTTAAATTAAAACTATAATAAAAAATAAGTAATACTGATAAGTATTATGACATTTTGTTTTTCAAAATATAACAAGTAAGTAAATGCTATAGTCGGGCGTGGCCGACTCTATGATACCCGCACCACTATAAATGTGATTAAGTCTCCTGTTAATCGAAAGCACTCGTCGCTATTTCTATCTGTATCTATCACGCAAGCACTAAGCCTTTATACCCCATACCACTATGTGGTGAGGGTATAACAATTATAGTTGGTCCACATTTTCATACCTTGTTTTCGGACCCTGTGCCCTCCCACGGACGAGATAAATCATTTGGCTTGACATATTTAAAGTCTTGAGGCAATTCCCTGTCATTTGAGGGGTCACAATAAAATCCGGGTAAACCGAAACTTTTGGACCCTGGGGCCCAAACAGGTCGAATTTTTTTCTGTATTTAAAATTGTAAGATAATTTCCATTCATTTAAGGGGTCATACTTATATTTAAAATCATGGGTCCATTTTTTGGGTTCTGAAGGCCCCGTAGGTCCGAGAGGCGGGTCCAACTATTTTTTTTACATTTTGTGGTCAGTTCTACATCGAATGGCATATTTTTTTAATTTGTTGACCAATACACGCGACATCAACTGGATTTGGACCAAATCCGGGAGTTCCTTTGTATAGGGGTCTATCAGAAAGTGCTCCGATTTGGACCAAATTCAATAGCGTCCGTCCTTGTCCCAATATATTACCACATGCCAAGTTTCATCAAGATCGGTGCATAAATGCGACCTGTACTTTGATTACAAGAATAAATGGACATCTTTACATCCAGCCAGCCGACCAGCCGGCCAGACAGACATGGCTAGATCGACTCAAAATGTAATTCTGAGCAACTTTCTCTCTGGTCCCGGTATTCTAACTCGATTCCTTCGATGTGTTACAAACGCAAGCACTAAGCCAATTGCCCACGAAAATACAGCCTAATATTGTCACCTCTACGGAGACTCCACATCGAAAGTCATCAATAGATTTTTTTTACAAGAGTTTAATAGACTGTTTCAACTTCTCTGGATAATTTTGGAAAGGTAAGAGGTAGGGCCGACCACTGGTTCAGAAATTCTCAATTTTACCGTAGCTGCCATTTCGTCTTTTTGCATTTTCGGATGGACATATTTTCATTAAATGAGCCAAGGAATACGCTGGCGAAATTTCATCTGTATATTGTTATTAAATGTATATTGTTATAAAGCGATAAATTTTGTGTTTTTTTTAATATTTTTGAGTTTAAATTAAAACTATAATAAAAAATAAGTAATACTGATAAGTATTATGACATTTTGTTTTTCAAAATATAACAAGTAAGTAAATGCTATAGTCGGGCGTGGCCGACTCTATGATACCCGCACCACTATAAATGTGATTAAGTCTCCTGTTAATCGAAAGCACTCGTCGCTATTTCTATCTGTATCTATCACGCAAGCACTAAGCCTTTATACCCCATACCACTATGTGGTGAGGGTATAACAATTATAGTTGGTCCACATTTTCATACCTTGTTTTCGGACCCTGTGCCCTCCCACGGACGAGATAAATCATTTGGCTTGACATATTTAAAGTCTTGAGGCAATTCCCTGTCATTTGAGGGGTCACAATAAAATCCGGGTAAACCGAAACTTTTGGACCCTGGGGCCCAAACAGGTCGAATTTTTTTCTGTATTTAAAATTGTAAGATAATTTCCATTCATTTAAGGGGTCATACTTATATTTAAAATCATGGGTCCATTTTTTGGGTTCTGAAGGCCCCGTAGGTCCGAGAGGCGGGTCCAACTATTTTTTTTACATTTTGTGGTCAGTTCTACATCGAATGGCATATTTTTTTAATTTGTTGACCAATACACGCGACATCAACTGGATTTGGACCAAATCCGGGAGTTCCTTTGTATAGGGGTCTATCAGAAAGTGCTCCGATTTGGACCAAATTCAATAGCGTCCGTCCTTGTCCCAATATATTACCACATGCCAAGTTTCATCAAGATCGGTGCATAAATGCGACCTGTACTTTGATTACAAGAATAAATGGACATCTTTACATCCAGCCAGCCGACCAGCCGGCCAGACAGACATGACTAGATCGACTCAAAATGTAATTCTGAGCAACTTTCTCTCTGGTCCCGGTATTCTAACTCGATTCCTTCGATGTGTTACAAACGCAAGCACTAAGCCATTATACCCCATACCACTATGTGGTGCGGGTATAAAAATCAGGTATATAATATATTCAAATCAGACACAGAAAAGGTATAAATGTAGTACCTACATGAGTTCATAATGTTACATATTTATGTAATCTATTCTAGAGCTTTTGTTTAAATAGTTTTTGAAACGTCAGGATATAATGTTCTGCATTTTCTTACAACTTGCAGGGCATATTTCTTTTGTTCTCTTCATCTTTTGTCAGAAGGTTGTTAATGTCGGTTATTAATTTAACATCACGCTTAGCCATACCATTAACCACTTTTAAAGTTTTGACAATTTGCAATCCTTCTTGAAAGTGGATTCTTGTCTTAGAAAATGTGTTTTTATGTTTAGTCGGTCAAAGAATGTAAAAATTGCTTTGGTAAGTAAATTTACCAATCCTGCATCAACAAACTCTTTTAATTTTTCTTTGCTAACTTTTGTATATACAACTCTAGCGTGCTCTGATGGTTTATCTTTGCTACTTAGCATTTGTTATAGCAATTAGCAACTTTTTAACGTATGTAATAGAGGGATCCAAAAACTATAAACCCACCAATTCTGCATTTAAATACCACAAATGATTCGAAAATTTGGTCAGGACGTTTTTTGCAATTTCGTCGTCACAGTCTAACAGACTATTATTAGATTTTGCTAGCAAAACGGAAGTGGCAGGCACACTGTCTTGTTCATTAGACATCTTAAATTGACGACGATTAATGGACATTTTTAAGAAGTAAATAGCCTTTGCAATCCTCATAACTCCTGGAGTCACAACATTGTCGTCTAGTATATTGTTCTCTGAACTTTTGCCTTCTAGAATGTAACAAAGTTTTCTATCCTTTGTACTAAAGAAGGTGAAGGTTTAGTGCTTCTAGAGTAGCTAATAAAATTTTCTTGCCATTTCTGTCGGATACCTTACATCGATCTAACACAATGGACAATTTCATGTTTAAAATCTCTTTAACCCTTCAGGAATTTCCTTTTCATCCAAGCTCTTAAGTTCCTGGTAGATGCTGCCCTCTTAAATATTTGCTCTTCGAACGTATTGAAAGCACCAAAAAAAGATAATGAAAAGTTGTCCTTTTAGCAGAATAGTAATAATACTTAGTTAATTAATAACCTTATTCTAAATATCATTAAGTATTATAAGTATTATTTATAAAATATAATCTATATCACATAGATGCCACATAATGCTCCTATCTACACTAATGAAACAATTTACACATTTGTTTTTCTATTTTTTAGAATAATAATAACAAAAAAAAACTAACCAATATCACAAGTTTCTTTTTGGATTTTTCAGTTAATTTGTGCAAGTTTCTTGATTTCTTAAGCTCGTGACAAATTGAGATCCACTTCATCCACGGAATCTGGGCGCCCCTTTTGCCTCTGTTTAACGAGAAACGCCTTATCTTCTTCCGATTTCATCAGATCCAAATCATCTTGTTGACTAATATTAAAGAGATCATCCTACTTTTCAAGAAACTATTCAAATTTGTTCTTGGCCGATTCCGATCTTATTCTCCACCTGGAGTGAACTTTATCCAGTTTAGTTTGCATCTTGCTCGAGGTTTATTTCCATAAATATATCTAAAGTTATATAAGTCGTTTAAAAATTTGTCGCAAGACGCATAAGTTTTTGTTTTAATAGGTTAGTTACTAATTATCAATTAAATCACACCTTTGAATTGAAGCGAAACTCGGTTGGGCTTTTTTATTTCAAACCTATAGTTACTTTTATTTTGGATCTGTTAAAGGGACAGGCCCAATTCATTGGCAGTTTCTTATTCTGTATTAGGAGGGTTAACATAACCTCAATTAATTGACAGTTTTCGTCATCTAACACCAAAACAGAAGTCTCATCAAATCACAGAGACATCCTTTAATAGGTTAGTTACTAATTATCAATTAAATCACACCTTTGAATTGAAGCGAAACTCGGTTGTGTTTTCTTATTTAAAACCAATTGTTACTTTTATTATGGATCTGTTAAAGGGGCAGGCCCAATCCATTGGCAGTTTCTTATTCTGCATTAGGAGGGTTAACATAACCTCAAATAATTGGCATCTAACACCAAAACAGAAGTCTCATCAAATCACAGAGACATCCTTGGGAATAAAGGGAAGTACAAAAGGATAAGAGGTATGTACAGTGGTAATTTGCATTTTTTAAAAGTATAGATCATTTGCGCGAAATCTATAAAAACAACTAAACAAAATGCCATGAAAACTGAAAAAAATTAAAAAAAAAATCATAAAGAACATCATTTTCGGTGAACGTAGGGTTGGTCTTTTAAATTTTTCATTATATTTTCTGCGTTTACAGCCGGATCTTAAAGTTACATCATTACATGATACATGCTTTTGTCTGGAAGAGACACATTTTTCTGTTTTTGAAGTCAATAAGCTCAAGTACACCCTTCTGGTACTTACCCATCATATCTCAGTTGCTACTGCCGTAATGTACCACCCTAATATCAGAAAATTAAAGTTCACACAAACTCATTAAACTCTTGCTCAGGAAATACATCGATAATCCCAGCAGAACCACTTTTTAAAATGTAGCTAAGTGTAGGGTTTGTCCTTTTATGTTGTTCTTGTATCTTCGCTGTTTACAGTCAGATGTTTAAGTGTGATTCATCGGTGTTTCTGTCTAGTTGTTAGAGTCTTCCCCCCTTTATATACTTAACCATCAAATCTCAACTTATACAATAGGTGGTGGCCTATAGCTTTCTCATCGGTGACCGCCATTGCAGATTCATGTACAATATGAACAAAAGCTCGTTGTATTGAGAATGACATGGATAAGCTGTGGTAAAAATTACTTTTAGCAAAGAAAACAATTAAATTAAGTTATTTTCGTTTTGCTAACCTCGTAAAAGAGTGGAATGCTGCCAGCTGCTCTTGCGAATAGAACAGCACGCATGGCGGTCAACTCGAATTTGAATTGTGAGTCAGCATCAAAATTGATGAAATTATGAACTTCTAGGCTGACCGTTTGTCGAATGCATCCTGTTGATTCCTTGCGAGCTAATAACGTATTGTCATACCCATCTGAACTCACAAGTTGATCTTAGTCTGTTATCATCGACAACAAAACATTTTCTGGGTGGAAAAAATAGCCGTTTTTTCGATAAATGGAAGGACCTATTGGACCTCTATCGGCAACTTACGAATCCAACATATATGGAGGAAAGCATAGCGAAGGATTCGAGAGACCCAACGCGCAGTGCTAACATCACTGGCTTCACGCTGGCTAATATCTCAATAGCAATAGGAAAACAATGTTGCATAGTAGTTTTGTTCATGTTGTACAGGAACCTGTCATGGCGGTCACCGATGAGCAACTCATGGACCACATTTTTGGTTAACTTGAGAACCGCCAAAAATGCAGCCTACTTGAATCACGTAGAAATATGGTTGATTAAAATTTTCATTTTACATTGTCTTTGTTAATTATTTTTTTTATAAGTTGAGATATGATGGGTCTCTATAAATAGGGTTTCCTGAGGTCAATGACTTTAAAATCAGATAAATTGGTGCCTTAAGACAAAAACATCGATGCGTCACACTTTAAGATCTGACAGTAAACACCGATGATACAAAGAACAACATAAAAAGATAGCACCTACTTTCGGCAAAAAAAAAGCAAACACATTTTTAAAAATTGATCTGCCGGGATTATGGACATAGTTCCTAATCAAGAGTTGAATAATTTTGTGCGAGCTTTAATTTTCTGATATAAGGGTAGTACATTAGGGTAGTAGCAACTGAGGAATAATGGGTAAGTACCAAAAGGGAGTACTTAAGGTCAGTGACTTCAAAAACGGAAAAATTAGCCTCTTTGAGAGATCACACTTTAAGATCCGGATGTAAATGCGGAAGATATAAAGAAAAATGTAAAATCGCGACCTATAGGTTCGGCAAATAAATAAAAAAAAATCGGTACTGTCTTGCAATAATACTTTATATTCGATGGTGTAAGGTGAATTTGTTTTTGAGGTACGGCCTAACGTTCATGTATGACAGATGACAAACCGCGACAAAGACAAAAATCAAAACGTAAGCGAACTCTAAGTGACCGGTCGTGGTAAAGAAAGTGGCAATTTAAACGATAAAATATATTGACCCTAAACATTTTTGTGTACAAAATTGAAAAAGAAAAAAGGCTCATAAAATAATACAAAAGCTGTAAAAAAATCGTGTAGAAAAAAAGCATGTTATTTGTAAAAAACTGAAAACTTCAATAAAATAAAAACAAAAAAATTTGGATAAATAGAAATTAACTAATAAAAAGAACAAACAAAGGAAACCTGTCTCCGCATTCCATCGCCGTTTGTTTTTTTTTCTCTTATACACCATCAACAGAAGGGTGTGAAGATAAATTTATAAGTTTAATTTGTTCGCGACCGAATGTGCAGCGCGACTGAGAAATTTTGCTGCTTGACTGAGAAATTTCGGAATTCATATCTTTTTCGTTAAATCCTTGAATTATATGATAAAAGTATACAGATTTATTGATAAATTTAAGAAAAGAAATAAAATATTAAATAAAAAAACACATAAGATAAAAAACATTTTGCGATGATTGTATTTCGCGATAACATGTAATTTTTGGAGGCCCCTTTAGGGGCACTTCCGGTCGACCTGAATCAACCATCAAGATGTCCGCAGATAGGTCCGAGAGAGTAGATCTCTAAACGTCTGTCTTTAATATGGACGCCATTATTGATTCGATCGTTGCTGCTTGACTGAGAAATTTCGAAATTCATTTCTTTTTCGTTAAATCCTTGAAATTTATGATAAATTTATTTATGAAAAGTAATAAAATCTTAAATAAAAAACACATAAGATAAAAAACATTTTGCAATGATTGTATATACTGATAAAAACATTTCCTCGATAACATGTAATTTTTGGAGGCCCCTTTAGGAGTACTTCCGGTCGACCTTAACCAACCATCGAGATGTCCCCAGATAGGTCTGAGGGAGTAGATCACGACCTCGTTTACCATATATCCTAGCCCGTTTTCAGATCGGAGATATATGGCATGATCTAAATAACTGTCTTTAATAATAGACGCCATTATTGAAGGCCACTTTATGGGAACTTCCGGTCGACCTTAATCGACCATCGATATGTCCCCAGATAGTTCTAAGGGAGTAGATTATTTTAACGTTAAGTGATAAAGCTCATTTTCACTTGAATGGCTTTGTTAATAAGCAGAACTGCCAACTGGCGTTGATTAATGCCTCTTGGATTTTCACAACCCCAGAACCAACAGTTCAGACCTATCTGGGCACATATCGATGGTCGATTAAGGTCGATCATCTCTGATCTGAAATTGGGCAAGGATGTATGTAAGACCAGATAGAATTTACGACACTGTATATGTGTATAAATAAACATAACAGCACTTTTTATTTTTAGGTTTTTTGTTTTGTTATGATCGTTTTTACTTTTTCAACATAAAGTACACAGCATATACAACTTTAAAAAGTTCGATTGTCAATTGGCATTTGGGCGAAGCCGTAGAGTGGCGTCGCTGACAACTGGTTCAGTGTTCTCGGTTCCATGTTCGAGTCCCACATCGTTTCTTTAAAAAAATTGTTTATCTAGTTCTTTTTTAACTTTATTATGTGAACATTTTAAAAAAACGATTTTTCACTGAATTTTATCCGCAGACGACATTTGGATTTACTTGATCCTAATTTCAAAAAGCATTAGCTCAAAACTGACACCTCGTTGTAATGCTGCGATGTTTCGAGTTCAAATCCCAGGATCTCTCGCACTTTTTTTGTAAAGAAGTATGGCTTTTTTAAGGGCGTATCGTAAATGTCACCAGCAAAATAAAATCCAATTTGGAAGGCAAAAAATATGTCAAGTTCCGAGTTCAATTCCACACAGTCCACCAAATTTTTTTAAGTAATATGATTTTTCAATATTTATATTATATGTAAAAACATTGAGTAATTGGTAGCCGATGTTCTAAATGGACAAATACCGTTTTACAAGTCGAGACCTCCAAGATTGGCATTCCATGTTAAGGGCATACAGTTAGTGCATGCCATATATCTCCGATCTGAAATCTGGCTTGGATATATGGTAAATTATGTCGTGATGTACTCCCTCAGACCTATCTGTCGACCGGAAGTGCCCCTAAAGGGATCTCCAATAATGGTGTCCATATTTAAGCAAGACATTTAGTGCATGCCATATATCTCCGATCTGAAATCGGGCTTGTATAAATGGTAAACTATGGCGTGATCTACTCCCTCAGGCTTATCTAGGGATATTTTGATGGTTGATTTAGGTCGATCGGAAGTGTACCCAAAAGGGACCTACAATAATGGCGTCCATAGTTAAGGAAGAAATTTAGTGCATGCCATTCATCTCCGATCTGACATCGGTCGAGGATATATGGTAAATTAGGTCTTGATCTACTCCCTCAGACCTCTCTGGGAACATCACGATGGTCGATTAAGGTCGACCGGAAGTGCCCCTAAAGAGGCCTCCAATAATGGCGTCCATATTTAAGGAAGACATTTAGTGCATGCCATATATCTCCGATCTGAAATCGGTCTAGGATATATGGTAAAATAGGTCGTGATCTACTCCCTCAGACCTATCTGGGGATATCTAGATGCTCGAGTAAGGCCGACCGGAGGTGTTCCGAAAGGGGCCTCCAAAAATTACATGTTATGGGAAAATGTGTTAATATATAATCATCGCAAAATGTTTTTTATCTTATGTGTTTTTTTATTTAGTAAATTATTACTTTTCATAAATTTATTAATAAATCTGTATACTTTTATCATAAATTTCAAGGATTTAACGAAAAAGAGATGAATTTCGAAATTTCTCAGTCTAGCAGCAAAATTTCTCAGTCTCGCTGCACATTAGGGTGCTTCGATCGCGGACAAGTTTAACTTATAATTGATCTTCACAACCTTACTTCTAAGTACTTCAAAAAAAAAATGTTTAGTAAAAATGTCACATTTTAATAATGAAATTCGATTCTAGCCATATGACCACAACAGGGCCGTGTAAAGTGATCTGTTCTTTAGACACAATTTGTTACTACTCTTGCACACTTTTCGACCGCAACGTTGCCAATTTCGCGTTGGATGTTGTCTCTGAGCTCGTCTAAAGTTATTGGCTGTTTGGAATAGACCAATGACTTGTGTGGCCGCATAAAAAGAATTCAATGACGTTAATTCGCATGACCAAGGTAGGCAATCGGCCGGACCATTTCTCGAGATAACACTTTCACCAATATGGCTTTTATAAAATCGATTGTAACACGTGCTGTGTGGCACCACCTTGTTAAAAACATATATCGGCGATGGCAAGATCATCCAATTTGGCCATAAATAATTTTCAACATGGCACGATACCGCTCGCCATTGACTGTAATATGAGGATTGTTTTCATCTACGAAACTATACGGCCTAAACAATCATCCGGCATGAAAACGACACCACCAGAATTTGTTTGCGGATGCAATTGTGTCTCTTGAAGCACTTGTGGGTTTGTTTTGTTTATTGACAAAATCTCTCAGCCAGAAATGAGGTTAAGATGATTTTTTGATGAAATTCTGGATTTTATTGTTTAGCTCGTTTGTTTTATTTCGGTCTGTTGCTTTTACATATTGATTAGTAAAATTATTATGACCCTAATGAAAACCTTTCTGAATTTCCTATACATAGTATTCTACTTCATTAATGACGTACTGTTAGTCTCCTTTCTTTAAAGATTCATCATATCATTTCTATGGATACGATGGCATATTAGTTGGCAAAAATATTAATATTTTCAACATAGTCTCCTTTTAGCTCAATACACTTAGTCCAACATTTCTCCAATTTTTGTATCCCCTCCAAAAAACAAGATTTTTCAAAGTCCATAAAATAGGGATTTATGTGATCAATAACTTCGTCGTTGGAGCTGAATCTCGTTTCACCGAGCCATTATTTTAGGTTTGGTAAAAGTCACTGAAGGGCTAAATCCAGAGAATTTGGTGGTTGATGTACCAATTTGTAACCCAATTCATGCAATTTTGCCATTGAGACTGCAAACGTGGGTTCCCGTGCATTATCTTGATGAAAAACAACCATATGGGGTCTTTTTTTTAAATCCCTGTTTAATCGGCCCAATAATTGGCATAATATTTTCCATTTATTGTTTTTCCCTTTTGAAGGTTATCGATGAGGATTATACCGCGTGCGTCCCAAAAAACTGTTGCAAGCACCTTATTTGCCCACAAAGTCACCTTGGCCTTCTTCGAAACCGGTTCACCCGGTTTTCTTGGTTTGATTGAATTATGTTGATGAGCACTCGAAATTCTCTTTTTCTATATTTAACAAAATACACGATGTTGTATTTTTTAAACAGCTGCTAAACACAAAGTAAATGACGGAGCTATCTTAAAATTTGACAGTAGTCTATTAACAGATTGTAGCAGTGTTGCATTTCATATAACTACGAGGAAAGTTGTTATAATTGTACGTAATTGTTAACTTCTGTTCTTCAATATCTAAATGTTAAATATTTTGTTGTTATATAAGTATATATTTATTACTAAGTCTACTAGATTGTACAATATTGGTATATATTCTGATTTTCGTCATCACCTTAAAAAAACAAGGCAATCTCTACATTATTTTACTCTTACATTTTATTTTCATAATCTAGTTTTGAATTGTTCTCGTTCAAAAAAGTTAAACCAAAAATGCCTTAAACTATATCTATTTTGGAATGATTGCCTTTATTAATTTATGATTAATTTTTACTAAGCCAGATAAAGTTTTTTATTGATATTGGTATTTTTATGCGTCCTATGTATTTGGGAGGACAATGTTCTTTTGGTAAAAAGTTTTCATTGGATACCATATGTCGGGGGGTATTCCCGAACCCAAATTATGAAAATTTTTATGCGGTTTTATTTTTATACCATCCATTTGCTGTATATTGATTATTGTGTGTAGCACCATAGTCAGTAACGAAAAGGTCTTACCTAGTTTGTTGTGACTCGTCCCCGTTGACGATGTGGTATTGGTTGTTGTTGGCATTGATTATATTGTATTGTGATTGATGGGGTTGGTGTTGCCACAGGTGGTGCTACTTATTCCACTGATGGGGTCGATGGGGTCCTTTGCCGAAATTGGTTGTTTTTTTTTTGTTTTGTTTTTTTAGTTTTATGTGTAAATAGTGTAAATCAGACCTGCTATTGCAAATTTGTCGAGCCATGTTCTTAATTTGTTAGCTTAAAGGCTCATAGTGACTTTTTTAGAACATTAAAAGCATTTTTGTAGTTTTGAACTATATCGATTAGAGCTCCGCCCATTATAAGACGTATATTAGGCAAGGACTGCATATTGTGTACGTTATTATAGATTAATATCTACATGACATTGAAAGTCCCTGAGATATACGTTGAGCTGCTCAGAAGAGGTAAAATCTTCGAAATATGTTTGTCGATCCTTTTGTATCTTCTTTCATTTCTTGAGATGTGGGCGTATATTTAACCTCTTTTAATGAGGCTTTGATAATAGTCAGTAAAATAATATGCGATGTTTGCAGATATGATAAAAAAATATTTTATTTTGTTGTCATTAGCACCTGTAAAGGAAGTTCCTAGCTCCAGGTATTTGTGGCTGAACAAAAAAATGTGGTGATGTTTTCGTTGTCATTTTCAGTCTTTTTCCTTAGTATTATTATAATATTAGAAAGGTTTACGAAGGGTGGACGTCGACATAAAAATTCTGTCCCCTAACTGGGCAAACATTCCGGCGTGTACCTGGAATGCGAAGTTGTTACGCAACACATACACGGAATATCACATTTGCTCGACCGTAAAGCTATTAATACAGGCTTTTTTATCAGAGACATAACAATTATAAATATCAATAAAACTCAAAATATATATGTTCAAATTCGTGATGTAGTGAAAATGTCACATTTTAAGAATGAAACTCGATTTCGGTCATATGACCACAACGATCCCGTGTACAGAGATCTATTCTTTGGACCCAAATTAACACTACTCTTGCAAACATTTCGACCCGAACGTTGGCAATTTCGCATTAGATGTTATCTGTGAGCTCGTCTAAATATGTTGACATTGACGAATGACTTCTTATTGTCCCATAAAAAGAAATATAATGGCGTTAAATCGCATGAACGAGGTAACCACCATTCGACCACAGCATTTCTCGAGATAACACGTTACCCGAATTTGCCTGTCAGTAAATCGATTGTAACCTGTGATGCGTGGCTAGTGTGACCTTCTTGTTGAAACCACATATCGGCGATGTCAAGCTCATCTAATTCTGACCAAAAATAATTATCAACATGACACGATAGCGCCTCCTCTCCCTCTCACATGAAAACCACACCAGACAGAAATTTTTTTGCGGATGCAATTGTTAATCTTCAAAAACACTTGTGGATTTGTTGCTGTCCAATAACGCATATTTTGTTTATCGACAAAATCGCTCAGCCAGAAATGAGTTTAAAAATCTAAAAATGCGACTTAAAAATGATTTTTTGATAAAATTCAGGACTTTCGTGTCTCTTTGTCAAAGCCACTATTTGTCGGAAGAAATATTTATTTATTTCCAAACGTAGCTCGTAAGTAAACTTTACCACGATAAAACTTTTGACTTCGACTATCGTTTTGCCACTGAAAGATCATTAAAACTGTTTGAGGGTACTTTGACATAAAGATACGATATTATTATGTCCGAAACGCATTTGACAGTTGTGTATAATTTTGTGATACCATACTATAGGTTTTACGGGACAAACCATCGTTGTTAAAACTGAATGGGTTGTTGTCCGGTTTGTGGGGTCCTTTGGGGAAATTAGTTGTTATTTTGTTATTTATAATTCTGTTAATTTTGTAGTTTTATGTGTAAATAGTGTAAATCATACCTGCTATTGCCCATTTGTCGAGCCATGTTCTTAAGCTTTTGCCTTAAAGGCACATAGTGACTTTTTTAGAATATTAAGAGCAGTGTTGTTGTTTTGAACTATATCGATTAGAGCTTCGCCCATTATATGACGTTAATTATGCAAAGACTGCAAAACTTGTACGTTATGATATGATATGACATTGTAAATTCCTGAGATTTACGTAGAGCTGCTCAGATGATGTTAATCCTCGAACCTGGCGAACCTTATCTATCTTCTTTCATTGCAATTTTTTCATTTCATGTGGGCGTATATTTAACCTGTTTTAGTTTGGCTTTGCTAATAGTCAGTAAAATTATTTGCAATGTCTGCAGATATGATAAAAAAATATTTTTTATGTTGTCATTAGCACTTGTAAAGGACATTTAAAGCTCCTGGTATTTGTGCCTGAAAAGAAACTGGTGATGTTTTCGTTACCCTTTTCAGTCTTTTTCTTTATTAGTGTAATAATACATATTAGAAACGTTTTCGAAGGGTGGAGGTCACGATGGCACGATAGCGCTCTCGTTGGACTGTTACATGACGATTGTTTTCATCGACGAAACAATACAGACCGTGCACACTTCCGGCATGAAAACCACACCAGATAGGAATTTTTTGCGGATGCAACTGTGTCTCTTGAAGCATTATTGCTTTGTTGCTGTCCAATAACGCATATTTTTTTTATCGACAAACCACTTAGCCAGAAATGAGTTTAATTGCTAAAGATGATTTTTTGATAAAATTCTTTGCCAAATATACCGACGCAGAGTTTTGGTAGTAATTTTTAATGATTCCCAAACGTTACCCAAAGTATAATTTACCACTATAAAAATATTGACTTCGACTATTGTTTTGATAGTGAAAGATCATTAAAACTGTTTGAGGGTGCGTTGACATAAAGATACGAAATTGTTATGTCATTATTAGAAAAGCCGTTATAAAGCTGCTTTCTGAAACGCATTTGACAAATATGTGTAATTTTGTGAAACCATACTATAGTTTTTAACGGAAGACCATTCTTATACCAAATATCAAAGGGATTCTGGCAGTAATCGATATTGTGCCATCTAGCTTTTGGTATGAGTAAATACAATTTACAAATTGCATATCAAAAAAATCATTTTCGAATCGCCCAAACTTCAGTTTTTTGTTTTTATTTATAAGGGCTTTTTTGTAGGTAATAAAAATTTTTTTTATTTAAATATTACCATTTCAGGGTGCCATACAACACATACAAGGTTAATTGGTGTGTTTAAGTCGTGTGATTTTCAATCAAGCCACACTTAAATGACAAAAATTGTCGCATTTGGAGTAATGAAATCCACAAGCCATTGTTGAGACGCCATTACATCCTCAAATTCAAAAATGAAGCCGGCCATAATGCTGCAGTCCATCGGGAACACTATATGGTCTTTATTAATGGCTTTTTCGTGCCTGCATTGGAGGATGTTGATGTGGACGACCTTTGGTTCCAAAAAGACGTCGCTACATGCCATACAACTTAATTTTTTTTTAAGGAAAACGGGACGAACCTTCGTGTTGCTGTACGGTTTGTGGTGTCCTTTGCAGAAACTATTTATTATTTTTTTTGTACTTGTACTGTATAAATGTCTAATGCGACGTCAAAATAAATTGGACTTTATATCTCCCAGTCAATCTACATATTTGCCTTCTGATATTAACAAAAAGCCTGAATTGATAGACTTCGGTTTAATAAGAGGAGTTAGTAAATCTAACTTATCTACTGCCCTGACTTATCGTCAGACCACTCGCAAGTTATATTTTTCATTCTTTGGCAGTCAGTCAGCAGTCATTTAGATTCGAAGCATCCAATTTCTAACGCGGAAGGGATCGATAACGAGATATCCAACTTGAACGTGATCCTGGACCAGGCGGCCATTCACGCTACACACAGGCAAATAAAAGCGACAACTAGTTTAAATACTTACACTAACCTGGAAATAGTGCACCTTGTAAGTGAAAAAAGGAGGCTCCGACGCAAATGGCATCGAAATAGGTCAACAGCGGCCCGACTACGACTGACTGACGCTACTAAAAGGTTGCAAAGCGCACTTAGAAATGAAGGCAGTAGGCAGCGTACTAGTTTCATTGCACGTTTATCTCCGACAGCTTCAACCAAATTCTCATTATGAAAAACATTGAGAAATACTAGTATGCCCACCGAAACGCAATGTCCAATACGCGACGCAAATGCCGAGTGGCAATATCAGAAGAGGAAAAAGCCAATGTTTTTGCAAACCATCTGTCCCAGGTATTTCGGCCAAATCCTGCAAGTAGCGACCTCCTTCCACTTATTGATAAAATGTCTGCCGTAATTGCATTGTAATTAACGCAAATGACGTTCTAAATGTCATTAATGAACCGCAGATACAGAGTCAAATGTGGCAACACGTCACCGATGACCGCGAAATACCAGCAGGTGTGCTCCAGGGAAGCTTCCTAGGGCCTATCCTTTACCTTCTGTTTACCGCAGATATCCCTACCAGTCCAAACGTGGTAACATCCACCTTTTCCGATGCACACAGGTAACTTTCATACTGAATTTTAGCACTTGTACGACATTGAAAATAAACAATATCCCATTTTTTCAATCTGATCATGTGACATACCTTGGAATCCACCTGGATCGCCGACTTACCTGGAGAAGTTATATCGAAACCAAGAAAACTCAACTGAAACTTAAGGTCCATCAACTTCACTGGCTCCTAAACGCGAACTCAAAACTAAGCCTTGAATATAAGGTCCTGCTATGCAACAGTGCAATCAAACCTATCTGGTTATACGGTGTCCAATCTCAACAAAATCCAAAGAGTCCAATCGAAGACATTGCGGCTCCATACCAGTGCCCCTTGGTATATTAGGAATAAAAACATCCACCTAGACTTAAAAATACCTCTCGTTAAAAAGGCAATTAAAAAAATTAATATAAAGCACAAAGAGAAGCTCCAACGTCATGATAACATACTTGCTAGAACAATTATTGAGCAGTCCAAGCCCTTTAAGACTTCGAAGAAACGAACGCCGTGTTTTCTTATCTACACTTGTGCTTGTAACACTTGTGTCCATAACAGTAATCGCGAACTCACGCGCCCGAAAGACTGTGTAGAATTAATTTTTCTACGTCACGTGGCTTAAATTCTTTTATACGTAATCTTTAAAACAGTCAATATTAATTGCGGACGAACACTCAACAAAGACTTGTAGAATCCTTTATTCTACGTCACGTGGCTTAAATGCTCTCATACGTGATCCTTAAAACAGTCAACACGAAAAACCTACAAATTTAAATTAGGTTGTCCACTCTGCAATTCTAGAGTTATCCGTTATACATACATGACTAGAGTTTTTCACTCCTACATAATATCGCGAACACTCAGTAAATAACTGTAAGGGTCCTCTGACCCTTTATCATGAGGTTTAAGCCAAACCAGGTTGAAAATTCTCAGACATGTGATCCATACTATTTTGATCAAATTAATGCAAATTCCTGCTAATTAGCAGAGATTCACATAACAAGAAATCCATACTAGAATTCATTATTGAATTATACTTAAGATTCGTATACTTATTGTTAGGCTCCTTTGAGCCCCTTAAGATGAGCAGATTCAATAATTCAAATAAAGCATATAAAAAAAGTTGTACTTATATATAATTCTGGTAACTTTGTACTTTTATGTGTAAATAGTGTAAATCCTGCTTGCTATTTCCCATTTGTCGAGGCGTATTCTTAAGGTATTGCCTTAAAGGCACATAGTGACTTTTTTAGAGCAATAAGAGCAGTTTTGTTTTTTTTGAACTATATCGATTAGAGCTTCGCCCATTATATGACGTTAATTATGAAAATACTGCATAACTTGTACGTTGTTAAAAAATATTATCGATTTGACATTGTAAATTCCTGAGATTTACGTAGAGCTGCTCAGAAGAGGTTAATCATCCGAAATATATTTATCGCACCTTATCTTTCTTCTTTCATTTCTCGAGATGTGGGCGCATATTAAACCTGTTTTAATTTGGCTTTGCTAATAGTCAGTGAAATCATCGCTCAATCGCTCTCCCTTGACTGTCACATGACGAATGTTTTCATCGACGAAGCTATACAGCCCAAGCACACCTCCGGCATGCTGTCCAATAACGCATATTTTGTTTATCGGCAAACCACTCAGCCAGAAATGAGTTTAATTGCTAAATATGATTTTTTGATAAAATTCTAGATTTTCGTAAAACTTTGCCAAATCCACCGACGCAGAGTTTCGGTAGTAATTTTTAATGATTCCTAAACGTTACCCGTAAGTATAATTTACCACTATAAAAATATTGACTTCGACTATTGTTTTGATAGTGAAAGATCATTTAAACTGTTTGAGGGTGCGTTGACATAAAGATACGAAATTGTTATGTCATTATTAGAAAAGCCGTTATAAAGCTGCTTTCTGAAACGCATTTGACAAATATGTGTAATTTTGTGAAACCATACTATAGTTTTTAACGGAAGACCATCCTTATACCAAATATCAAGGGGATTCTGGCAGTAATCGATATTGTGCCATCTAGCTTTTGGTATGAGTAAATACAAATTACATATCAAAAAAATCATTTTCAAATCGCCCAAACTTCAGTTTTTTGTTTTTTTTTATTTATAAGGGCTTTTTTGTAGGTAATAAAATTTTTTTTATTTAAATATTACCATTTCAAGGTGCCATACAACACATACAAGGTTAATTGGTGTGTTTAAGTCGTGTGATTTTCAATCAAGCCACACTTAAATGACAAAAATTGTCGCATTTGGAGTAATGAAATCCACAAGCCATTGTTGAGACGCCATTACATCCTCAAATTCAAAAATGAAGCCGGCCATAATGCTGCAGTCCATCGGGAACACTATATGGTCTTTATTAATGGCTTTTTCGTGCCTGAATTGGAGGATGTTGATGTGGACGACCTTTGGTTCCAAAAAGACGTCGCTACATGCCATACAACCTCATTTTTTTTAAGGAAAACGGGACGAACCATCGTGTTGCTGTACGGTTTGTGGTGTCCTTTGCAGAAACTATTTATTATTTTTTTTGTACTTGTACTGTATAAATGTCTAATGCGACGTCAAAATAAATTGGACTTTATATCTCCCAGTCAATCTACATATTGGCCTTCTGATATTAACAAAAAGCCTGACTTGATAGACTTCGGTTTAATAAGAGGAGTTAGTAAATCTAACTTATCTACTAGTACCTGCCCTGACTTATCGTCAGACCACTCGCCAGTTATATTTTTCATTCTTTGGCAGTCAGTCAGCAGTCATTTAGATTCGAAGCATCCAATTTCTAACGCGGAAGGGATCGATAACGAGATATCCAACTTGAACGTGATCCTGGACCAGGCGGCCATTCACGCTACACACAGGCAAATAAAAGCGACAACTAGTTTAAATACTTACACTAACCTGGAAATAGAGCACCTTGTAAGTAAAAAAAGGAGGCTCCGACGCAAATGTCAGCGAAATAGGTCACCACCGGCCCGACTAAGACTGACTGACGCTACTAAAAGGTTGCAAAGCGCACTTAGAAATGAAGGCAGTAGGCAGCGTACTAGTTTCATTGCAAGTTTATCTCCAACAGCTTCAACCAAATTCTCATTAAAGAATACTAGTATGCCCACCGAAACGCAATGTCCAATACGCGACGCAAATGCCGAGTGGCAATATCTGAAGAGGAAAAAGCATTTGTTTTTGCAAACCACCTGCCCAGGTATTTCGGTCAAATCCTGCAAGTAGCGACCTCCTTCCACCTATTGAAAAAATGTCTGCCGTAATTCCATTGTAATTAAGGCAAATGACGTTCTGAATGTCATTAATGAACCGCAGATACAGAGTCAAATGTGGCAACACGTCACCGAGGGTCTATCCTTTACATTCTGTTTACCGCAGATATCATTACCAGTCCAAACGTGGTTACATCCACCTTTTCCGATGCACACAGGTAACTTTCATACTGAATTTTAGCAGTTGTACGACATGGAAAATAACTAAACAATATCCCATTTTCTCAATCATGTGACATACCTTGGAATCCACCTGGATCGCCGACTCACCTGCAGAAGTTATATCGAAACCAAGAAAACTCAACTGAAACTTAAGGTCCATCAACTTCACTGGCTCCTAAACGCGAACTCAAAACTAAGCCTTGAATATAAGGTCCTGCTATGCAACAGTGCAATCAAACCTATCTGGTTATACGGTGTCCAATCTCAACAAAATCCAAAGAGTCCAATCGAAGACATTGCGGCTCCATACCGGTGCCCCTTGGTATATTAGGAATAAAAACATCCACCTAGACTTAAAAATACCTCTCGTTAAAAAGGCAATTAAAAAAATTAATATAAAGCACAAAGAGAAGCTCCAACGTCATGATAACATACTTGCTAGAACAATTATTGAGCAGTCCAAGCCCTTTAAGACTTCGAAGAAACGAACGCCGTGTTTTCTTATCTACACTTGTGCTTGTAACACTTGTGTCCATAACAGTAATCGCGAACTCACGCGCCCGAAAGACTGTGTAGAATTAATTTTTCTACGTCACGTGGCTTAAATTCTTTTATACGTAATCTTTAAAACAGTCAATATTAATTGCGGACGAACACTCAACAAAGACTTGTAGAATCCTTTATTCTACGTCACGTGGCTTAAATGCTCTCATACGTGATCCTTAAAACAGTCAACACGAAAAACCTACAAATTTAAATTAGGTTGTCCACTCTGCAATTCTAGAGTTATCCGTTATACATACATGACTAGAGTTTTTCACTCCTACATAATATCGCGAACACTCAGTAAATAACTGTAAGGGTCCTCTGACCCTTTATCATGAGGTTTAAGCCAAACCTGGTTGAAAATTCTCAGACATGTGATCCATACTATTTTGATCAAATTAATGCAAATTCCTGCTAATTAGCAGAGATTTACATAACAAGAAATCCATACTAGAATTCATTATTGAATTATACTTAAGATTCGTATACTTATTGTTAGGCTCCTTTGAGCTCCTTAAGATGAGCAGATTCAATAATTCAAATAAAGCATATAAAAAAGTTGTACTTATATATAATTCTGGTAACTTTGTAGTTTTATGTGTAAATAGTGTAAATCCTGCTTGCTATTTCCCATTTGTCGAGGCGTATTCTTAAGGTATTGCCTTAAAGACACATAGTGACTTTTTTAGAGCAATAAGAGCAGTTTTGTTTTTTTGAACTATACCGATTAGAGCTTCGCCCATTATATGACGTTAATTATGATAATACTACATAACTTGTACGTTATTAAAAAATAATATCGGTATGACATTGTAAATTCCTGAGATTTACCTAGAGCTGCTCAGAAGAGGTTAATCCTCCGATATATATTTATCGCACCTTGTCTTTCTTCTTTCATTTCTCGAGATGTGGGCGTATATTAAACCTGTTTTAATTTGGCTTTGCTAATAGTCAGTGAAATCATCGCTCAATCGCTCTCCCTTGACTGTCACATGACGAATGTTTTCTTCGACGAAACTATACTGCCCAAGCACACCTCCGGCATGCTGTCCAATAACGCACATTTTTTTTTTTATCGCAAACCACTCAGCCAGAAATGAGTTTAATTGTTAAATATGATTTTTTGATAAAATTCTAGATTTTCGTAAAACTTTGCCAAATCCACCGACGCAGAGTTTCGGTAGTAATTTTTAATGATTCCCAAACGTATGTAAGTATAACTTACCACTTTAAAAATATTGACTTCGACTATTGTTTTGATAGTGAAAGATCATTAAAACTGTTTGAGGGTGCGTTGACATAAAGATACGAAATTGCTATGTCCCTATTAGAAAAGCCGTTATAAAGCTTCTTTCTGAAACGCATTTGACAAATATGTGTAATTTTGTGAAACCATACTATAGTTTTTAACGAAAAACCATCCTTATACCAAATATCAAGGGATACTGCCAGTAATCGATATTGTGTCATCTAGCTTTTGGTATGAGGAAATACAATTTACCATCAGACATATCAAAAAAATCATTTTCGAGGCGCCCAAACTTCAGTTTTTTGTCTTTTTCGTTTTTTTTTTTTATTTATAAGTGTTTTTTTTAGTAGATAATAACATTTCTCTTATTTAAATATTACCATTTCAAGGTGTGTTATAAACATACAAAGATAATTGGTGTGTTTTAGCCAACAAAAATTGTCGCATTTGAAGTAATGAAAACCACAAGCCATTGTTGAGACGCCATTACATCCTGAAATTCAAAAATGAGGCCGGTCGTAATGCTGCAGTCAATCAGGAACACTATAGGGTCATTATTAATAACTTTTTCATGCCTGAATTGGATGAAGTTGATGTGGACGACCTTTGGTTCCAACTAGACGTCGCTACATGTCATACAGCCCACGAAACAATCAATTTTTTTAAGGAACCCCGGACAAACCATCGTGTTTACCACAAAATGGGTTGCTGTACGGTTTGTGGTGTCCTTTGCAAAAATTGGTTGTTATTTTTTTATACTTGTACTGTATAAATGTCTAATGCGACGTCAAAATAAATTGGACTTTATATCTCCCAGTCAATATACATATTGGCCTTCTGATATTAACAAAAAGCCTGACTTGATAGACTTCGGTTTAATAAGAGGAGTTAGTAAATCTAACTTATCTACTAGTACCTGCCCTGACTTATCGTCAGACCACTCGCCAGTTATATTTTTCATTCTTTGGCAGTCAGTCAGCAGTCATTTAGATTCGAAGCATCCAATTTCTAACGCGGAAGGGATCGATAACGAGATATCCAACTTGAACGTGATCCTGGACCAGGCGGCCATTCACGCTACACACAGGCAAATAAAAGCGACAACTAGTTTAAATACTTACACTAACCTGGAAATAGCGCACCTTGTAAGTGAAAAAAGGAGGCTCCGACGCAAATGGCAGCGAAATAGGTCACCACCGGCCCGACTAAGACTGACTGACGCTACTAAAAGGTTGCAAAGCGCACTTAGAAATGAAGGCAGTAGGCAGTGTACTAGTTTCATTGCAAGTTTATCTCCAACAGCTTCAACCAAATTCTCATTAAAGAATACTAGTATGCCCACCGAAACGCAATGTCCAATACGCGACGCAAATGCCGAGTGGCAATATCAGAAGAGGAAAAAGCCAATGTTTTTGCAAACCATCTGTCCCAGGTATTTCGGTCAAATCCTGCAAGTAGCGACCTCCTTCCACCTATTGATAAAATGTCTGCCGTAATTCCATTGTAATTAAGGCAAATGACGTTCTGAATGTCATTAATGAACCGCAGATACAGAGTCAAATGTGGCAACACGTCACCGATGACCGCGAAATACCAGCAGGTGTGCTCCAGGGAAGCTTCCTAGGGCCTATCCTTTACCTTCTGTTTGCCGCATATATCATTATCAGTCCAAACGTGGTTACATCCACCTTTTCCGATGCACACAGGTAACTTTCATACTGAATTTTAGCAGTTGTACGACATGGAAAATAACTGAACAATATCCCATTTTCTCAATCTGATCATGTGACATACCTTGGAATCCACCTGGATCGCCGACTCACCTGCAGAAGTTATATCGAAACCAAGAAAACTCAACTGAAACTTAAGGTCCATCAACTTCACTGGCTCCTAAACGCGAACTCAAAACTAAGCCTTGAATATAAGGTCCTGCTATGCAACAGTGCAATCAAACCTATCTGGTTATACGGTGTCCAATCTCAACAAAATTCAAAGAGTCCAATCGAAGACATTGCGGCTCCATACCGGTGCCCCTTGGTATATTAAGAATAAAAACATCCACCTAGACTTAAAAATACCTCTCGTTAAAAAGGCAATTAAAAAAATTAATATAAAGCACAAAGAGAAGCTCCAACGTCATGATAACATACTTGCTAGAACAATTATTGAGCAGTCCAAGCCCTTTAAGACTTCGAAGAAACGAACGCCGTGTTTTCTTATCTACACTTGTGCTTGTAACACTTGTGTCCATAACAGTAATCGCGAACTCACGCGCCCGAAAGACTGTGTAGAATTAATTTTTCTACGTCACGTGGCTTAAATTCTTTTATACGTAATCTTTAAAACAGTCAATATTAATTGCGGACGAACACTCAACAAAGACTTGTAGAATCCTTTATTCTACGTCACGTGGCTTAAATGCTCTCATACGTGATCCTTAAAACAGTCAACACGAAAAACCTACAAATTTAAATTAGGTTGTCCACTCTGCAATTCTAGAGTTATCCGTTATACATACATGACTAGAGTTTTTCACTCCTACATAATATCGCGAACACTCAGTAAATAACTGTAAGGGTCCTCTGACCCTTTATCATGAGGTTTAAGCCAAACCAGGTTGAAAATTCTCAGACATGTGATCCATACTATTTTGATCAAATTAATGCAAATTCCTGCTAATTAGCAGAGATTCACATAACAAGAAATCCATACTAGAATTCATTATTGAATTATACTTAAGATTCGTATACTTATTGTTAGGCTCCTTTGAGCCCCTTAAGATGAGCAGATTCAATAATTCAAATAAAGCATATAAAAAAAGTTGTACTTATATATAATTCTGGTAACTTTGTACTTTTATGTGTAAATAGTGTAAATCCTGCTTGCTATTTCCCATTTGTCGAGGCGTATTCTTAAGGTATTGCCTTAAAGGCACATAGTGACTTTTTTAGAGCAATAAGAGCAGTTTTGTTTTTTTTTGAACTATATCGATTAGTGCTTCGCCCATTATATGACGTTAATTATGAAAATACTGCATAACTTGTACGTTGTTAAAAAATATTATCGATATGACATTGTAAATTCCTGAGATTTACGTAGAGCTGCTCAGAAGAGGTTAATCATCCGAAATATATTTATCGCACCTTATCTTTCTTCTTTCATTTCTCGAGATGTGGGCGCATATTAAACCTGTTTTAATTTGGCTTTGCTAATAGTCAGTGAAATCATCGCTCAATCGCTCTCCCTTGACTGTCACATGACGAATGTTTTCATCGACGAAGCTATACAGCCCAAGCACACCTCCGGCATGCTGTCCAATAACGCATATTTTGTTTATCGGCAAACCACTCAGCCAGAAATGAGTTTAATTGCTAAATATGATTTTTTGATAAAATTCTAGATTTTCGTAAAACTTTGCCAAATCCACCGACGCAGAGTTTCGGTAGTAATTTTTAATGATTCCTAAACGTTACCCGTAAGTATAATTTACCACTATAAAAATATTGACTTCGACTATTGTTTTGATAGTGAAAGATCATTTAAACTGTTTGAGGGTGCGTTGACATAAAGATACGAAATTGTTATGTCATTATTAGAAAAGCCGTTATAAAGCTGCTTTCTGAAACGCATTTGACAAATATGTGTAATTTTGTGAAACCATACTATAGTTTTTAACGGAAGACCATCCTTATACCAAATATCAAGGGGATTCTGGCAGTAATCGATATTGTGCCATCTAGCTTTTGGTATGAGTAAATACAATTTACAAATTACATATCAAAAAAATCATTTTCAAATCCCCAAACTTCAGTTTTTTGTTTTTTTTTATTTATAAGGGCTTTTTTGTAGGTAATAAAATTTTTTTTATTTAAATATTACCATTTCAAGGTGCCATACAACACATACAAGGTTAATTGGTGTGTTTAAGTCGTGTGATTTTCAATCAAGCCACACTTAAATGACAAAAATTGTCGCATTTGGAGTAATGAAATCCACAAGCCATTGTTGAGACGCCATTACATCCTCAAATTCAAAAATGAAGCCGGCCATAATGCTGCAGTCCATCGGGAACACTATATGGTCTTTATTAATGGCTTTTTCGTGCCTGAATTGGAGGATGTTGATGTGGACGACCTTTGGTTCCAAAAAGACGTCGCTACATGCCATACAACTTAATTTTTTTTTAAGGAAAGCGGGACGAACCATCGTGTTGCTGTACGGTTTGTGGTGTCCTTTGCAGAAACTATTTATTATTTTTTTTGTACTTGTACTGTATAAATGTCTAATGCGACGTCAAAATAAATTGGACTTTATATCTCCCAGTCAATCTACATATTGGCCTTCTGATATTAACAAAAAGCCTGACTTGATAGACTTCGGTTTAATAAGAGGAGTTAGTAAATCTAACTTATCTGCTAGTACCTGCCCTGACTTATCGTCAGACCACTCGCCAGTTATATTTTTCATTCTTTCGCAGTCAGTCAGCAGTCATTTAGATTCGAAGCATATAATTTCTAACGCGGAAGGGATCGATAACGAGATATCCAACTTGATCGTGATCCTGGACCAGGCGGCCATTCACGCTACACACAGGCAAATAAAAGCGACAACTAGTTTGAATACTTACACTAACCTGGAAATAGTGCACCTTGTAAGTAAAAAAAGGAGGCTCCGACGCAAATGGCATCGAAATAGGTCAACAGCGGCCCGACTAAGACTGACTGACGCTACTAAAAGGTTGCAAAGCGCACTTAGAAATGAAGGCAGTAGGCAGCGTACTAATTTCATTGCAAGTTAATCTCCGACAGCTTCAACAAAATTCTCATTATGAAAAACATTGAGAAATACTAGTATGCCCACGAAACGCAATGTCCAATACGCGACGCAAATGCCGAGTGGCAATATCAGAAGAGGAAAAAGCCAATGTTTTTGCAAACCATCTGTCCCCGGTATTTCGGCCAAATCCTGCAAGTAGCGACCTCCTTCCACTTATTGATAAAATGTCTGCCGTAATTGCATTGTAATTAACGCAAATGACGTTCTAAATGTCATTAATGAACCGCAGATACAGAGTCAAATGTGGCAACACGTCACCGATGACCGCGAAATACCAGCAGGTGTGCTCCAGGGAAGCTTCCTAGGGCCTATCCTTTACCTTCTGTTTACCGCAGATATCCCTACCAGTCCAAACGTGGTAACATCCACCTTTTCCGATGCACACAGGTAACTTTCATACTGAATTTTAGCACTTGTACGACATTGAAAATAAACAATATCCCATTTTCTCAATCTGATCATGTGACATACCTTGGAATCCACCTGGATCGCCGACTCACCTGGAGAAGTTATATCGAAACCAAGAAAACTCAACTGAAACTTAAGGTCCATCAACTTCACTGGCTCCTAAACGCGAACTCAAAACTAAGCCTTGAATATAAGGTCCTGCTATGCAACAGTGCAATCAAACCTATCTGGTTATACGGTGTCCAATCTCAACAAAATCCAAAGAGTCCAATCGAAGACATTGCGGCTCCATACCGGTGCCCCTTGGTATATTAGGAATAAAAACATCCACCTATACTTAAAAATACCTCTCGTTAAAAAGGCAATTCAAAAAATTAATATAAAGCACAAAATGAAGCTCCACCGTCATGATAACATACTTGCTAGAACAATTATTGAGCAGCCCAAGCCCTTTAAGACTTCGAAGAAACGAACGCCGTGTTTTCTTATCTACGCTTGTGCTTGTAACACTTGTGTCCGTAACAGTAATCGCGAACTCACGCTCCCGAAAGACTGTGTAGAATTCTTTTTTCTACGTCACGTGGCTTAAATTCTTTAATACGTAATCTTTAAAACAGTTAATATTAATTTCGGACGAACACTCAAAAAAGACTTGTAGAATCCTTTATTCTACTTCACATGGCTTAAATGCTCTCATACGTGATCCTTAAAACAGTCAACACGAAAAACCTACAAAACCTAAATTACGTCGTCCACTCTGCAATTCTAGAGTTATCCGTTATACATACATGACTAGAGTTTTTCACTCCTACATAATATCGCGAACACTCAGTAAATGACTGTAAAGTTCCTCTGACCCTTTATCACGAGGTTTAAGCCAAACCAGGTTGAAAATTCTCAGACATGTGATCCATACCATTTTGATCAAATTAATGCAAATTCCTGCTAATTAGCAGAGATTCACATAACAAGAAATCCATACTAGAATTCATTATTGAATTATACTTAAGATTCGTATACTTATTGTTAGGCTCCTTTGAGCTCCTTAAGATGAGTAGATTTATGTGTAAATAGTGTAAATCCTGCTTGCTATTTCCCATTTGTCGAGGCGTATTCTTAAGGTATTGCCTTAAAGACACATAGTGACTTTTTTAGAGCAATAAGAGCAGTTTTGTTTTTTTGAACTATACCGATTAGAGCTTCGCCCATTATATGACGTTAATTATGATAATACTACATAACTTGTACGTTATTAAAAAATAATATCGATATGACATTGTAAATTCCTGAGATTTACCTAGAGCTGCTCAGAAGAGGTTAATCCTCCGAAATATATTTATTTAGAGCTTCTCAGAAGAGGTTAATCCTCCGATATATATTTATCGCACCTTGTCTTTCTTCTTTCATTTCTCGAGATGTGGGCGTATATTAAACCTGTTTTAATTTGGCTTTGCTAATAGTCAGTAAAATCATCGCTCAATCGCTCTCCCTTGACTGTCACATGACGAATGTTTTCATCGACGAAACTATACTGCCCAAGCACACCTCCGGCATGCTGTCCAATAACGCATATTTTGTTTATCGCAAACCACTCAGCCAGAAATGAGTTTAATTGTTAAATATGATTTTTTGATAAAATTCTAGATTTTCGTAAAACTTTGCCAAATCCGCCGACGCAGAGTTTCGGTAGTAATTTTTAATGATTCCCAAACGTATGTAAGTATAACTTACCACTTTAAAAATATTGACTTCGACTATTGTTTTGATAGTGAAAGATCATTAAAACTGTTTGAGGGTGCGTTGACATAAAGATACGAAATTGCTATGTCCCTATTAGAAAAGCCGTTATAAAGCTTCTTTCTGAAACGCATTTGACAAATATGTGTAATTTTGTGAAACCATACTATAGTTTTTAACGAAAAACCATCCTTATACCAAATATCAAGGGATACTGGCAGTAATCGATATTGTGTCATCTAGCTTTTGGTATGAGGAAATACAATTTACCATAAGACATATCAAAAAAATCATTTTCGAGGCGCCCAAACTTCAGTTTTTTGTCTTTTTCGTTTTTTTTATTTATAAGTGTTTTTTTAGTAGATAATAACATTTTTTTTATTTAAATATTACCATTTCAAGGTGTGTTGTAAACATACAAAGATAATTGGTGTGTTTTTGCCAACAAAAATTGTCGCATTTGGAGTAATGAAAACCACAAGCCATTGTTGAGACGCCATTACATCCTGAAATTCAAAAATGAGGCCGGTCGTAATGCTGCAGTCAATCAGGAACACTATAGGGTCATTATTAATGACTTTTTCATGCCTGAATTGGAGGAAGTTGATGTGGACGACCTTTGGTTCCAACTAGACGTCGCTACATGTCATACAGCCAACGAAAGAATCAATTTTTTTTAAGGAAACCCGGACAAACCATCGTGTTTACCACAAAATGGGTTGCTGTACGGTTTGTGGTGTCCTATGCAAAAATTGGTTGTTATTTTTTTATACTTGTAATGTATAAATGTCTAATGCGACGTCAAAATAAATTGGAATTTATATCTCCCAGTCAATCTTCATATTGGCCTTCTGATATTAACAAAAAGCCTGACTTGATAGACTTCGGTTTAATAAGAGGAGTTAGTAAATCTAACTTATCTACTAGTACCTGCCCTGACTTATCGTCAGACCACTCGCCAGTTATATTTTTCATTCTTTGGCAGTCAGTCAGCAGTCATTTAGATTCGAAGCATCCAATTTCTAACGCGGAAGGGATCGATAACGAGATATCCAACTTGAACGTGATCCTGGACCAGGCGGCCATTCACGCTACACACAGGCAAATAAAAGCGACAACTAGTTTAAATACTTACACTAACCTGGAAATAGAGCACCTTGTAAGTAAAAAAAGGAGGCTCCGACGCAAATGGCAGCGAAATAGGTCACCACCGGCCCGACTAAGACTGACTGACGCTACTAAAAGGTTGCAAAGCGCACTTAGAAATGAAGGCAGTAGGCAGCGTACTAGTTTCATTGCAAGTTTATCTCCAACAGCTTCAACCAAATTCTCATTAAAGAATACTAGTATGCCCACCGAAACGCAATGTCCAATACGCGACGCAAATGCCGAGTGGCAATATCAGAAGAGGAAAAAGCATTTGTTTTTGCAAACCACCTGCCCAGGTATTTCGGTCAAATCCTGCAAGTAGCGACCACCTTCCACCTATTGAAAAAATGTCTGCCGTAATTCCATTGTAATTAAGGCAAATGACGTTCTGAATGTCATTAATGAACCGCAGATACAGAGTCAAATGTGGCAACACGTCACCGAGGGTCTATCCTTTACCTTCTGTTTACCGCAGATATCATTACCAGTCCAAACGTGGTTACATCCACCTTTTCCGATGCACACAGGTAACTTTCATACTGAATTTTAGCAGTTGTACGACATGGAAAATAACTAAACAATATCCCATTTTCTCAATCTGATCATGTGACATACCTTGGAATCCACCTGGATCGCCGACTCACCTGCAGAAGTTATATCGAAACCAAGAAAACACAACTGAAACTTAAGGTCCATCAACTTCACTGGCTCCTAAACGCGAACTCAAAACTAAGCCTTGAATATAAGGTCCTGCTATGCAACAGTGCAATCAAACCTATCTGGTTATACGGTGTCCAATCTCAACAAAATCCAAAGAGTCCAATCGAAGACATTGCGGCTCCATACCGGTGCCCCTTGGTATATTAGGAATAAAAACATCCACCTAGACTTAAAAATACCTCTCGTTAAAAAGGCAATTAAAAAAATTAATATAAAGCACAAAGAGAAGCTCCAACGTCATGATAACATACTTGCTAGAACAATTATTGAGCAGTCCAAGCCCTTTAAGACTTCGAAGAAACGAACGCCGTGTTTTCTTATCTACACTTGTGCTTGTAACACTTGTGTCCATAACAGTAATCGCGAACTCACGCGCCCGAAAGACTGTGTAGAATTAATTTTTCTACGTCACGTGGCTTAAATTCTTTTATACGTAATCTTTAAAACAGTCAATATTAATTGCGGACGAACACTCAACAAAGACTTGTAGAATCCTTTATTCTACGTCACGTGGCTTAAATGCTCTCATACGTGATCCTTAAAACAGTCAACACGAAAAACCTACAAATTTAAATTAGGTTGTCCACTCTGCAATTCTAGAGTTATCCGTTATACATACATGACTAGAGTTTTTCACTCCTACATAATATCGCGAACACTCAGTAAATAACTGTAAGGGTCCTCTGACCCTTTATCATGAGGTTTAAGCCAAACCAGGTTGAAAATTCTCAGACATGTGATCCATACTATTTTGATCAAATTAATGCAAATTCCTGCTAATTAGCAGAGATTCACATAACAAGAAATCCATACTAGAATTCATTATTGAATTATACTTAAGATTCGTATACTTATTGTTAGGCTCCTTTGAGCCCCTTAAGATGAGCAGATTCAATAATTCAAGTAAAGCATATAAAAAAAGTTGTACTTATATATAATTCTGATAACTTTCTACTTTTATGTGTAAATAGTGTAAATCCTGCTTGCTATTTCCCATTTGTCGAGGCGTATTCTTAAGGTATTGCCTTAACGGCACATAGTGACTTTTTTAGAGCAATAAGAGCAGTTTTGTTTTTTTGAACTATATCGATTAGAGCTTCGCCCATTATATGACGTTAATTATAAAAATACTGCATAACTTGTACGTTATTAAAAAATATTATCGATATGACATTGTAAATTCCTGAGATTTACGTAGAGCTGCTCGGAAGAGGTTAATCCTCCGAAATATATTTATCGCACCTTATCTTTCTTCTTTCATTTCTCGAGATGTGGGCGCATATTAAACCTGTTTTTATTTGGCTTTGCTAATAGTCAGTGTAATCATCGCTCAATCGCTCTCCCTTGACTGTCACATGACGAATGTTTTCATCGACGAAGCTATACAGCCCCAAGCACACCTCCGGCATGCTGTCCAATAACGCATATTTTGTTTATCGCCAAACCACTCAGCCAGAAATGAGTTTAATTGCTAAATATGATTTTTGATAAAATTCTAGATTTTCGTAAAACTTTGCCAAATCCACCGACGCAGAGTTTCGGTAGTAATTTTTAATGATTCCTAAACGTTACCCGTAAGTATAATTTACCACTATAAAAATATTGACTTCGACTATTGTTTTGATAGTGAAAGATCATTAAAACTTTTTGAGGGTGCGTTGACATAAAGATACGAAATTGTTATGTCATTATTAGAAAAGCCGTTATAAAGCTGCTTTCTGAAACGCATTTGACAAATATGTGTAATTTTGTGAAACCATACTATAGTTTTTAACGGAAGACCATCCTTATACCAAATATCAAGGGGATTCTGGCAGTAATCGATATTGTGCCATCTAGCTTTTGGTATGAGTAAATAAAATTTACAAATTACATATCAAAAAAAATCATTTTCGAATCGCCCAAACTTCAGTTTTTTGTTTTTTTTTTTTTATTTATAAGGGCTTTTTTGTAGGTAATAAAATTTTTTTTATTTAAATATTACCATTTCAAGGTGCCATACAACACATACAAGGTTAATTGGTGTGTTTAAGTCGTGTGATTTTCAATCAAGCCACACTTAAATGACAAAAATTGTCGCATTTGGAATAATGAAATCCACAAACCATTGTTGAGACGCCATTACATCCTCAAATTCAAAAATTAAGCCGGCCATAATGCTGCAGTCCATCGGGAACACTATATGGTCTTTATTAATGGCTTTTCGTGCCTGAATTGGAGGATGTTGATGTGGACGACCTTTGGTTCCAAAAAGACGTCGCTACATGCCATACAACCTCATTTTTTTTAAGGAAAACGGGACGAACCATCGTGTTGCTGTACGGTTTGTGGTGTCCTTTGCAGAAACTATTTATTATTTTTTTTGTACTTGTACTGTATAAATGTCTAATGCGACGTCAAAATAAATTGGACTTTATATCTCCCAGTCAATCTACATATTGGCCTTCTGATATTAACAAAAAGCCTGACTTGATAGACTTCGGTTTAATAAGAGGAGTTAGTAAATTCTACTTATCTGCTAGTACCTGCCCTGACTTATCGTCAGACCACTCGCCAGTTATATTTTTCATTCTTTCGCAGTCAGTCAGCAGTCATTTAGATTCGAAGTATCTAATTTCTAACGCGGAAGGGATCGATAACGAGATATCCAACTTGAACGTGATCCTGGACCAGGCGGCCATTCACGCTACACACAGGCAAATAAAAGCGACAACTAGTTTGAATACTTACACTAACCTGGAAATAGTGCACCTTGAAAGTGAAAAAAGGAGGCTCCGACGCAAATGGCATCGAAATAGGTCAACAGCGGCCCGACTAAGACTGACTGACGCTACTAAAAGGTTGCAAAGCGCACTTAGAAATGAAGGCAGTAGGCAGCGTACTAGTTTCATTGCAAGTTAATCTCCGACAGCTTCAACAAAATTCTCATTATGAAAAACATTGAGAAATACTAGTATGCCCACGAAACGCAATGTCCAATCCGCGACGCAAATGCCGAGTGGCAATATCAGAAGAGGAAAAAGCCAATGTTTTTGCAAACCATCTGTCCCAGGTATTTCGGCCAAATCCTGCAAGTAGCGACCTCCTTCCACTTATTGATAAAATGTCTGCCGTAATTGCATTGTAATTAACGCAAATGACGTTCTAAATGTCATTAATGAACCGCAGATACAGAGTCAAATGTGGCAACACGTCACCGATGACCGCGAAATACCAGCAGGTGTGCTCCAGGGAAGCTTCCTAGGGCCTATCCTTTACCTTCTGTTTACCGCAGATATCCCTACCAGTCCAAACGTGGTAACATCCACCTTTTCCGATGCACACAGGTAACTTTCATACTGAATTTTAGCACTTGTACGACATGGAAAATAACTGAACAATATCCCATTTTCTCAATCTGATCATGTGACATACCTTGGAATCCACCTGGATCGCCGACTCACCTGGAGAAGTTATATCGAAACCAAGAAAACTCAACTGAAACTTAAGGTCCATCAACTTCACTGGCTCCTAAACGCGAACTCAAAACTAAGCCTTGAATATAAGGTCCTGCTATGCAACAGTGCAATCAAACCTATCTGGTTATACGGTGTCCAATCTCAACAAAATCCAAAGAGTCTAATCGAAGACATTGCGGCTCCATACCAGTGGCCCTTGGTATATAAGGAATAAAAACATCCACCTAGACTTAAAAATACCTCTCGTTAAAAAGGCAATTCAAAAAATTATTATAAAGCACAAAATGAAGCTCCAACGTCATGATAACATACTTGCTAGAACAATTATTGAGCAGTCCAAGCCCTTTAAGACTTCGAAGAAACGAACGCCGTGTTTTCTTATCTACAGCTGTGCTTGTAACACTTGTGTCCGTAACAGTAATCGCGAACTCACGCTCCCGAAAGACTGAGTAGAATTCTTTTTTCTACGTCACGTGGCTTAAATTCTTTTATACGTAATCTTTAAAACAGTCAATATTAATTGCGGACGAACACTCAAAAAAGACTTGTAGAATCCTTTATTCTACTTCACATGGCTTAAATGCTCTCATACGTGATCCTTAAAACAGTCAACACGAAAAACCTACAAAACCTAAATTACGTCGTCCACTCTGCAATTCTAGAGTTATCCGTTATACATACATGACTAGAGTTTTTCACTCCTACATAATATCGCGAACACTCAGTAAATGACTGTAAGGTTCCTCTGACCCTTTATCACGAGGTTTAAGCCAAACCAGGTTGAAAATTCTCAGACATGTGATCCATACTATTTTGATCAAATTAATGCAAATTCCTGCTAATTAGCAGAGATTCACATAACAAGAAATCCATACTAGAATTCATTATTGAATTATACTTAAGATTCGTATACTTATTGTTAGGCTCCTTTGAGCTCCTTAAGATGAGCAGATTCAATAATTCAAATAAAGCATATAAAAAAGTTGTACTTATATATAATTCTGGTAACTTTGTAGTTTTATGTGTAAATAGTGTAAATCCTGCTTGCTATTTCCCATTTGTCGAGGCGTATTCTTAAGGTATTGCCTTAAAGACACATAGTGACTTTTTTAGAGCAATAAGAGCAGTTTTGTTTTTTTGAACTATACCGATTAGAACTTCGCCCATTATATGACGTTAATTATGATAATACTACATAACTTGTACGTTATTAAAAAATAATATCGATATGACATTGTAAATTCCTGAGATTTACCTAGAGCTGCTCAGAAGAGGTTAATCCTCCGAAATATATTTATTTAGAGCTTCTCAGAAGAGGTTAATCCTCCGATATATATTTATCGCACCTTGTCTTTCTTCTTTCATTTCTCGAGATGTGGGCGTATATTAAACCTGTTTTAATTTGGCTTTGCTAATAGTCAGTGAAATCATCGCTCTCCCTTGACTGTCACATGACGAATGTTTTCTTCGACGAAACTATACTGCCCAAGCACACCTCTGGCATGCTGTCCAATAACGCATATTTTGTTTATCGCAAACCACTCAGCCAGAAATGAGTTTAATTGTTAAATATGATTTTTTGATAAAAATTCTAGATTTTCGTAAAACTTTGCCAAATCCGCCGACGCAGAGTTTCGGTAGTAATTTTTAATGATTCCCAAACGTATGTAAGTATAACTTACCACTTTAAAAATATTGACTTCGACTATTGTTTTGATAGTGAAAGATCATTAAAACTGTTTGAGGGTGCGTTGACATAAAGATACGAAATTGCTATGTCCCTATTAGAAAAGCCGTTATAAAGCTTCTTTCTGAAACGCATTTGACAAATATGTGTAATTTTGTGAAACCATACTATAGTTTTTAACGAAAAACCATCCTTATACCAAATATCAAGGGATACTGGCAGTAATCGATATTGTGTCATCTAGCTTTTGGTATGAGGAAATACAATTTACCATAAGACATATCAAAAAAATCATTTTCGAGGCGCCCAAACTTCAGTTTTTTGTCTTTTTCGTTTTTTTTTATTTATAAGTGTTTTTTTTAGTAGATAATAACATTTTTTTTATTTAAATATTACCATTTCAAGGTGTGTTGTAAACATACAAAGATAATTGGTGTGTTTTAGCCAACAAAAATTGTCGCATTTGGAGTAATGAAAACCACAAGCCATTGTTGAGACGCCATTACATCCTGAAATTCAAAAATGAGGCCGGTCGTAATGCTGCAGTCAATCAGGAACACTATAGGGTCATTATTAATAACTTTTTCATGCCTGAATTGGAGGAAGTTGATGTGGACGACCTTTGGTTCCAACTAGACGTCGCTACATGTCATACAGCCCACGAAAAATCAATTTTTTTAAGGAACCCCGGACAAACCATCGTGTTTACCACAAAATGGGTTGCTGTACGGTTTGTGGTGTCCTTTGCAAAAATTGGTTGTTATTTTTTTAAACTTGTACCGTATAAATGTCTAATGCGACGTCAAACTAAATTGGACTTTATATCTCCCAGTTAATCTACATATTGGCCTTCTGATATTAACAAAAAGCCTGACTTGATAGACTTCGGTTTAATAAGAGGAGTTAGTAAATCTAACTTATCTACTAGTACCTGCCCTGACTTATCGTCAGACCACTCGCCAGTTATATTTTTCATTCTTTGGCAGTCAGTCAGCAGTCATTTAGATTCGAAGCATCCAATTTCTAACGCGGAAGGGATCGATAACGAGATATCCAACTTGAACGTGATTCTGGACCAGGCGGCCATTCACGCTACACACAGGCAAATAAAAGCGACAACTAGTTTAAATACTTACACTAACCTGGAAATAGAGCACCTTGTAAGTGAAAAAAGGAGGCTCCGACGCAAATGGCAGCGAAATAGGTCACCACCGGCCCGACTAAGACTGACTGACGCTACTAAAAGGTTGCAAAGCGCACTTAGAAATGAAGGCAGTAGGCAGCGTACTAGTTTCATTGCAAGTTTATCTCCAACAGCTTCAACCAAATTCTCATTAAAGAATACTAGTATGCCCACCGAAACGCAATGTCCAATACGCGACGCAAATGCCGAGTGGCAATATCAGAAGAGGAAAAAGCCAATGTTTTTGCAAACCATCTGTCCCAGGTATTTCGGTCAAATCCAGCAAGTAGCGACCTCCTTCCACCTATTGATAAAATGTCTGCCGTAATTGCATTGTAATTTAGGCAAATGACGTTCTGAATGTCATTAATGAACCGCAGATACAGAGTCAAATGTGGCAACACGTCACCGATGACCGCGAAATACCAGTAGGGAAGCTTCCTAGGGCCTATCCTTTACCTTCTGTTTGCCGCATATATCATTATCAGTCCAAACGTGGTTACATCCACCTTTTCCGATGCACACAGGTAACTTTCATACTGAATTTTAGCAGTTGTACGACATGGAAAATAACTGAACAATATCCCATTTTCTCAATCTGATCATGTGACATACCTTGGAATCCACCTGGATCCCCGACTCACCTGCAGAAGTTATATCGAAACCAAGAAAACTCAACTGAAACTTAAGGTCCATCAACTTCACTGGCTCCTAAACGCGAACTCAAAACTAAGCCTTGAATATAAGGTCCTGCTATGCAACAGTGCAATCAAACCTATCTGGTTATACGGTGTCCAATCTCAACAAAATCCAAAGAGTCCAATCGAAGACATT
The DNA here is from genome assembly GCA_963513945.1 of Hydrotaea diabolus. Classification (NCBI taxonomy): domain Eukaryota; kingdom Metazoa; phylum Arthropoda; class Insecta; order Diptera; family Muscidae; genus Hydrotaea; species Hydrotaea diabolus. Next base: position 4,488,997 of record OY740722.1, on the reverse strand, counting down.
GCGGCTCCATACCGGTGTCCCTTGGTATATTAGGAATAAAAACATCCACCTAGACTTAAAAATACCTCTCGTTAAAAATGCAATTAAAAAAATTAATATAAAGCACAAAGAGAAGCTCCAACGTCATGATAACATACTTGCTAGAACAATTATTGAGCAGTCCAAGCCCTTTAAGACTTTGAAGAAACGAACGCCGTGTTTTCTTATCTACACTTGTGCTTGTAACACTTGTGTCCATAACAGTAATCGCGAACTCACGCGCCCGAAAGACTGTGTAGAATTAATTTTTCTACGTCACGTGGCTTAAATTCTTTTATGCGTAATCTTTAAAACAGTCAATATTAATTGCGGACGAACACTCAACAAAGACTTGTAGAATCCTTTATTCTACGTCACGTGGCTTAAATGCTCTCATACGTGATCCTTAAAACAGTCAACACGAAAAACCTACAAATTTAAATTAGGTTGTCCACTCGGCAATTCTAGAGTTATCCGTTATACATACATGACTAGAGTTTTTCACTCCTACATAATATCGCGAACACTCAGTAAATAACTGTAAGGGTCCTCTGACCCTTTATCATGAGGTTTAAGCCAAACCAGGTTGAAATTTCTCAGACATGTGATCCATACTATTTTGATCAAATTAATGCAAATTCCTGCTAATTAGCAGAGATTCACATAACAAGAAATCCATACTAGAATTCATTATTGAATTATACTTAAGATTCGTATACTTATTGTTAGGCTCCTTTGAGCCCCTTAAGATGAGCAGATTCAATAATTCAAATAAAGCATATAAAAAAGTTGTACTTATATATAATTCTGGTAACTTTGTAGTTTTATGTGTAAATAGTGTAAATCCTACTTGCTATTTCCCATTTGTCGAGGCGTGTTTTTAAGGTATAGCTGCTCAGAAGGGGTTAATCCATCTCATTTCTCGAGATGTGGGCGTATATTTAAACTTTTTTTAATTTGGCTTTGCTAATAGTCAGTGAAATCATTTGCGACGTCTACAGATATGGTAAAAATATATTTTTTATGATGTCATTAGCACTTGTAAAAGAAATTTCTAGCACCTGGTATTTGTGCCTGAAAAGAAACTGGAGATGTTTTCGTTGCCAGGGTGAAGGTCACGATGGTACGATAGCGCTATCCCTTGACGATTGTTTACATCGACGAAACTATACGGCCCATGCACACCTCTGGCATAAAAACCACACCAGACAGGAATTTTTTGCGGATGCAATTGTGTCTCTTGAAGCACATATTGCTTTGTTGCTGTCCAATAACGCATATTTTGTTTATCGATAAACCATTCAGCCAGAAATGAGTTTGATTGCTAAAGATGATTTTTTGATAAAAATCTAGATTTTCGTAAAACTTTGCCAAATCCACCGACGCATAATTTCGGTAGTAATTTTTAATGATTTCCAAACGTTGCTCGTAAATAAAATTTACCACTATAAAAATATTGACTTCGACTATTGTTTTGATAGTGAAAGATCAGTAAAACTATTTAAGGGTGCGTTGACATAAAGATACGAAATTGTTATGTCCCTATTAGAAAAGCCGTTATACGGCTTCTTTCCGAAACGCATTTGACAAATATGTGTAATTTTGAGAAACCATGCTATAAGTTTTAGGGGAAAACCCACCTTATACCGAATATCAAGGGGATACTGGCAGTAATCGATATTGTGCAATCGATTTTTCGATAGCTTTTGGTATGAGGAAATACAATTTGCTATACGACATATCTAAAGAATCATTTTCGAGGCGCCCAAACTTCAGTTTTTTTGTTTTTTTCGTCTAATATTTATAAGGGTTTTTTTAGTAGGTAAAAAAAATAATATTTTAATATTACCATTTCAAGGTGCCATACAGCACATACAAATATAATTGGTATGTTTTAGACGTGTGATTTTCAATCAAGCCACACTCTTTGGGCGTTGCTCTTTTTGACATCTGTCACCTGATTTATGTTCCGTTTGGCTTGCCATTTCATGATGAAAAGACTCCGGAACAACGTTTTTAAATCGTGGTTAATAAACCCAAAACGAGATGGCCACCGATCCTGATTTTGACAAGCAATTTTTGTTCAGCGATGAAGCTCGATTTTCGTTGAATGGGTACTTAAATAACAAAAATTGTCGCATTTGGAGAATTAAATCCACAAGCCATTGTTGAGACGCCGTTACATCCTCAAATTCAAAAATGGAGCCGGCCATAATGCTGCAGTGAATCGGAAGCGCTATAGGGTCATTATTAATGAATTTTTTCGTGCCTTAATTCTAGGATGTTGATGTGGACGACCTTTGGTTCCAACAAGACGTCGCTACATGCCATACAGCACACGAAAGGAAACCGGGACAAACCATCGTTGTTACCACAAAATGGGTTGTTGTACGGTTTGTGGTGTCCTCTGCAGAAATTAGTTGTTATTTTGTTGCACTTATATATAATTCGGGTAACTATTATTTAAATATAGAATATAGAAGCAAGAGGTCTTAAATATAGAAGCAAGAGGTCTTGAGCCGGTTTAATCCCTGTTGAAAGTATAAAAGCAACAGACCGAAATAAAACAAACGAGCTAAACATATTTTTTATGTTGTCATTAGCACTTGTAAAATAAATTTCAAGCACCTGGTATTTGTGCCTGAAAGAAACTGGTGATGTTTTCGTGGCCATTTTCAGTTTTTTTCTTTAGTAGTGTAATAATATTAGAAACGTTTTCGAAGGGTGGACGTTGACATCGAAATTCTGTCCCCCTAACTGCGCAAACATTCCGGCGTTTTCCTGGAACGGGAATTGTTAATCAACACAGACACGGAATATCAAATTTTCTCGAATGTGAAACTATTAATACAGGATTTTCTATTAGGGACATAATAATAATAAATATTAATAAAACACAAAATTTATAAGACATATTGTTCAAATATATTCGTGATGTAGTGAAAATGTCATATGGTCATATGACTTGATTTCGGTCATATGACCACCACGATACTGTGTACAGAGATCTATTCTTTGGACTCAAATGTACACTACATTTGCACACATATCGACCCGAACGTTGCCAATTTCGCATTGGTTTTGTCTCTGAGCTCATCTATAGTTGTTGGCATTGATATGACCCAAAAAAGTCCTATGGCGTTAAATCGCATAAACGATGTAGCAATTCGATCGGACCATTTCTCTACACGCAGAGAAAAGATATGGTTACTATATGGTCACGGCAACAATAGTATGTTCTCTGCAATAAAAGTATGGTCGTCGCAACCATAGTATTGTTTTTTGAGTTTCATTTTGACAATAGTATGATTGCGGCAATATTTATATTGTTGAAATGTAGCAATAGTATTATTGCCAAATTTAGAAATGAAAACTTTGTTGTTGCAACAATATAAATATGGGTGGTGGGACAAAATTATTGTTTTCATGGGTTTTACGTTAACAATAATATAATTACGCAATCATACCGGCAAAATGGTATTTTTTTAATTTGACAATGCTATTTTTACGAATCTTACGCAATAATAGTATTTTTTATATGTAAATTATTTTTTTTTTTAAAAACAAACTACGGATTAGTATACGTAACTGAAATGTTTTTAATAAATGATTTTTTTTTACTGTTAAGTAAATCACTCCTATTATTAAGAGTTTAGTGTACTTTTACAAAACTTAATAAAAATCTCTATTGTTGAATAACAACTTCACAAAACTTTTTTACTATGGTTGTGGGGATCATACTATGGTTGACTGTGAATAATAATATGGTTGTGGGAATCATAGTATGGTTGTGTGTGAATAATTATATTGTTGCGAGAACCATAATATTGTTGTGTGGATCATAGTATGGTTATATGTGAACCATACTATTGTTGTGATGATCATAATATTGTTGTGCCACAACCATATAACCAACAATAGTATGATGCTCTTCGAATATTGTTACCACAACCATAATTTTTTTCTGCTTGTAGATAACAAGTTCACTTAATCTGCCTTTCAGTTAATCGATTGTAATGTGTGATGTGTGGCTAGTGTCACCGTATTGTTGAAACCATGTATCGGTGATGTCAGTCTCATCTAATTCTGGCCAAAAATAATTATCAATATCGAAAAAGCTGTACGGCCCATGCACATCTCCGGCATGAAAACCACACCAGACAGTAATTTTTTGCGCATGCAATTTTGTCTCTTGAAGCACATGTGTGTTTGTTGCTGTCCAATAACGCATATTTTGTATATCGACAAACCATTCAGTCAGAAATGAGTTTAATTTGCTAAAGATGATTTTTTGATAAAATTCTAAATTTTCGTAAAACTTTGCCAAATCCACCGACGCAGAGTTTCGGTAGTAATTTTAATTTCCAAACGTTACTCGTAAGTATAATTTACCACTATAAAAATTTTGACTTCGACTAATGTTTTGATAGTGAAAGATCATCAAAACTGTATGAGGAAGATCATTAATTCTGTGTAAAGATACGAAATTGTAATGTCCCTATTAGAAAAGCCGTTATACGGCCTCTTTCCGAACGCATTTGACAAATATGTGTAATTTTGTGAAACCATACTGTAGGTTTTACGGGACTAACCACCCTTATACTAAATATCAAGGGGATACTATCAGTAATCGATATTGTACCGTCAATTTTTCGATAGCTTTTGGTATGAGGAAATACAATTTTCTATACGACTTATCAAAAAAATCGTTTTTGAGGCGCCCAAATTTCAGTTTTTTTGTCTTTTTTCGACTTTTATTTATAAGGGTTTTTTTTAGAAGGTAATAATTTTTTTTTTAAATATTACTATTTCAAGGTGCTATACAACACATACAAATATAAAGGGTTTGGTTTAGACGTGTGATTTTCAATCACTTGGTTTATGACATTCAATCACTTGATTTATGGTCTGTTTGGCTTGCCATTTCATAATAAATAGACTTACTCCGAAACAACGTTTCGTGATTAATAAGCCCAAAACAAGATGGCCACCGATTCTGATTTTGACAAGCAAATTTTGTTCAGCAATGAAGCTCACTTTTGGTTGAATAAGTACTGTAATAACTAAAATTGTATCATTTGGAGTAATGAAATTCAGAAGCCATAGTTGAGTCGCCGTTACATTCTCAAATTCAAAAATGAAGCCGGTCATAATGCTGCAGATAATCGGGAACGCTAAAATGACATTATTAATGAATTTTTCGTGCCTGAATTGGAGGATGTTGATGTGGACGACATTTGGTTTCAACAAGACGTCGCTACATGCCATCCAGCCAACGAAACAGTCCCTTCTCGTGCGTTATCATTGACATACGGCCCGAAATGATGCAAAAAGTGGTCGAAAATTGGACCTTTTGGCTAGAATTAATTCAAGCCAGCCGCGGCCGCGTGCCCGAAATTTGGAAAAACCACCCTTTACATTGTCACATACAAGACAATAAAATTTATGAGCGCGTAAGAATAGAATACGAAATACGTTTTATCAATTATCATAACTTTGGAGGTTATTAAACTTAAATTGTAAAAAATGACGACTGACGATATTTCAATGTAAATACGCCGAACATAATGATTATTAAAAACTTAAAATTATGTGAAGTAATAAGCAAGTCATATATATATATATTCACAAATGTTTAGCATAACAATCCTAACATGTAAAAAAATAAAACAAAAGTTTTATTGCTAAAATTAGTAATGAAAATATGGTTTTAGCAGCCATATATGGGTGACTCTGAGATTATCGGCCAATTTCAACATCATTTTTGGCATTCGATTTTTTTGCAGCATTCAATATTTAATTTAGGTAGATGTCTTAGTTCTAAAAAAGACTAGTCATTTTTAAAAGGCACACATCAAAATTTTAACTTTTAACGGAATCATGAAACAATTTAAAAATATGACCTCCAGGGTAATGACTCATTGAACAGGGAAATGACGAAGACAATAAAATACTTAGTACAGACATAAATACTGCTACAACATTGAACACAGCCATTTCAATAGTAGAACTGAACATACTCTATTATTGTCATATGGGTTTTGAAAGCTAACCTCAATAGCGTTAGTCTGTATTGGGATTTTAAAATTATTTCAACTTTCATCATGGAGTGTTCTGATAATAAAACCCGTATCGCTGTAATAGCGCTTTTCAAGTGCGCTATTACAGCGATACGGAAATGAAAAAAGCGATATTTTCAAAACGCTCCGGCCACTAGGGATTAGCCGCATGTTCGTCTACCGGTGCATATAACTGTTTGAGGAGATTGGAGATGTAAAAGACCGCCACTCGTCAGGCCGCACACGCTCTGTTCGAACACCGCATGTTATCAAAGCGCGGTCATCTAAGGAAGCATCTGAACTGTTTCCAAGGGTGGAAAAGGGCATCACCTAGCTTCAGTCATGGTTTGGTGGGGTGTCTCTTACGATGGGGACACTGACCTGCATTTCTGCGAACAAGGAGTTGAAACATCGGCCAAAGTTTACCGAGAAACCGTTTTGAATTACCTGTTCCAAAACCTGCCATGGACATTTCAGCAGGATTCTGCGCCGGCCCGTAAGGCTAAAACGTCCCAGGCCTGGTTTCGAAACAATTTGCCAGCGTTCATTTCCTCTAAAGAATGGCCCTCAGGCAGTCCAGATTTGAACCCATTGGATTACAAATTGTGGACGGTTTTAGAGGACAATGGTTGTCACAAAAGATACCCCAACATTGGATCACTTAAGACTGCTTTGGATCGAGCTGTGGCCAATTTTCCAATAGACGAGGTTCGTGCAGCTATTGACGATTGGTCAGTGCGACTAAAGGCGTGTGTAAAGGCAAAAGGCGGACATTTCGAATAAGTAGATTTTTTTTGGATACAGTATATTATTTATGTCCGTACTAAGTATATAGTATTTTTTGTTTAAGATCAACAAATTCATTTTAATTCAGTTCTTTTGTAATAATAAAAAAGGAAAATCTCTTAATCGTCATTCCCCTGTGAAAAATGTTGGCAGGGGTATGATGAATTTCTATAAAACCGCCTGAAATGTTTATTTAAGTACTTACCTTTACAAAATTGACAGGGGACAGGGGAATGACCAACTTAAGTGTGAACAGGGGAATGACCAACTTAATTTTAATAAGGCTGTTGACGAAAAAACTATTAGATGTGCGCCCACTTCAAGTAATGTTCAATAATATTTGAGTTGCTTGAAATCTGGATTGGTTTGGAATTTGAATTTTAGCGTATATTAGATTTTACAGGGGAATACTTTGTATATTCAGGGACAGAAAACAAACATCCATAAAAATATAAATTATAAAAATACAAAATTAATTGAATATTATTTTTTACTATGGACTGATTTTATTAAATAAATAATTAATATTTTTGTAAAAAATTGAGAAAATTTGAACACTTTGGTAGGAATTTTTTGGAGAACAAATAATTTTTTTGAAAAACAATTTTATAGACTTTAAATGTTCTGTAAAGATTTATTGTATAGTTATTAATAAAGTATAATATATTTTATTTTTCCCGCTTGAAACAAACAAGGACAACAAGTGTCCCATTATCTCAGAATCAACCATATATGTGCGTTAGTTTTTTTGGTATATCAAAAAAAAAATCATGCACGCACACGATACAGCGCATTTTTGTTGTCCATTATAAAAAACAACAACAATCGGAAGGTATTGATAGGGATTAATATTGAGTTTAATTTGTTTGCTGGAATACTCTACTGCCGACTGGCATTCAGCGCATATCAGTCACTCCTGCTAAGAGTCTATAACTATCTACGGTTTCACAGTTTTTTTTAACAGTCTAGCTAAAACGTCCTTGATGTCGACGATCAGATCTCACCAGGAGGTAAGCAACTGTACAATTGCATCTTAGAGCGGCAACATAGCTTTGACTATATATCTCCCGGACAACCTTCTTATTGGCATACAGAAACAGCATAATATTATTGACTAAAGTATATGCACAGTAATTGGAAACACAACATCTCCTTAAAAACTCTGCTTGTCCTGTCCTCCAACAATTCACCCGATTCTTTACATAATACTGGCTTTGCATCGCAGAGTATTGTTTTTATTACAAAAAAAATATTTTTGAGGAAGTTTTTTGTTTAAAACAAAACACATTTCCATTCTCAATATTAAAAAAATTTTAGAGTTCAACTTTGACCTTGAATTACTCATTAAATACTTCACCGATTTTATTGAAATAGAAACTGGAGTAAAGCTTAAGGAGTAATCAGTAGTATAGTAATGTACTTACTACTTCATGCGGTTGTGCTTATTTGGACCTATCCCTATTTTTTGGTAGGGTACTGGTACCTGGTACTTTGTGTGTTGTTGTAGTATATGCGGATGAGTTAAATGTTTTTCGGCATCTACTCCTCATTTTGTATTATAACTCTTCATTTTGTGTATATAAAATGTATTCTTTTTGAGGGGTTTAATTCTGGGAGCCTGATCCTTTGGGAATTGTTGGAGGACAGGGCTAGCAGAGTTTTTAAGGAGATGTAGTGTTTCCAATTACTCTGCATATACTGGTTTTCCAGTCTAAGCAAGGCGAGATAAGTATTTTTTCGACACTGGCCTATCTTTTACTTTGGGTTAAATTCATTGAAGCGTGGCTCAGGAGAGTTTTAAATGTTTTTTCGGCACTTGCCTCTCTATGACTTTGGCTTAATTTCCTTAAAGCGAGAAATTGAAGAATTTTAATTGTTTTTTCGGAACCTACTCCTCTCTGTTACTTTGGGTTAAATTCATTGAAGCATGTCTCAGAGAGGTTTAAGTGTTTTTTCGGCACTTGCCTCTTCCTAACATTCGTGGCTTAGAAGAGTTTTACATTTTTTTCGGCACTTACCTCTCTCTTACATTAAATTCTGGAAGCCTGGTTCTTTGTGTGGCTCAGGATGGTTTGAATTGTTTTTTGGATATTTTCGCTGTCTTGTTTTGTTTTTTTCTTTCCTCCCTTTTTTCATAAACATTTCTCATAGGAGCGTGGCTATTTGACCTGTTCTTTGAACCCATCTTTACTCATGCGCATTCATAATGTTATTCTTTTCGTATAGTGTTTTGTAAAAGTGATTTTGTGTTCTTACTAATACATAGTTTTGTAAGAGGTGATTTTGGTTTTGTTGTTGGCAAATTGAATTTGATTTCTGCCGTAAGAATGTATGAGAGTGGCTTCAATTTGTTTTATACTGATAGGATCTTGTTTTTGCTTCATCTTGAGTTTGAAGTGAAATGATGGTATACTTGTCATTTGATGTACCAGGATGAAGGTTGGTTGGGTGATAATGGTACCTTTATTTTGATGACTACTATAAGGTTGTGTTATGAATTGTAAATTTTAGATTCATTTTTAGCAAGTGAAAAGGTCGTATCGTCTTTATCAGGTGTTCTCAATTCTTGATTTTAATTCATATAAGAGTCAACGCTGTCTGTTCGCGTTTCTTGTACTTGTCATATGTTATACTACCATTATATATAACAATGTACTTTTAGTAAAAAATCGTCTACCCTTTTGTAATTAGCGCGATCTTTCCGGGCTTCTTATACTTGTCAATTGCTGTACTACCAGGAAAACAAACTATACACCTTTAGTTAAATGACATTTCTAAGGTTCTGCTTTGCATTTTAAATTTTCAATTCGTTTTCTAACAACGATGGAAAGGAATCCCTCACCATCGGGTGTTCTCCATTTTTTAATTGAGCCAAAGCAGAATCAACAGACAGTCTGTCTTTATGCACCGTGTGTTAAACATTAAAAAAAAATCAGATAATTTTGTAAACATTTACGAAAATTTGGAACACTTTCTTTACAACGTTCAAAAAACCTTAAATTTACATGAAGTAACTTTCTTTAAATAAGTAAATAATACATACTTTTAAAAACTAAACTCGATCCAAACACAAAAAAGTAAATAAACAAATTTAAACAAAATATATTTAAAAAAACCTTTTTTAAAATGGAATCTGCTGCATTCCTTTGTTATATTTGCAATATGCAATTCAACAATAATAAAAAATATCAAAGTATTTTAAAATAGCATAAAATCTGTGATAAGTGTTGTTGAGAGGGCAATCGGCCGGGGAAGCGTTTCCCAAGGGATTTTGAATAATATACAAAGCTTAATAAAAGACTTAATTTATTTCGCAAACGTATTTATATTAAAATTCCAAGATGTGAAGCAAATATAGGAATTAGGGATATTATAAAAATATATTGTTATTTAAAAATACATACTTTTTGGTTTGAAAACCACTAAAGTTATTAAATAATTTACGAATGTATTTCCAAGTGACCGCGCTTAATGAAACCAAGTCTAGTATTAATTTTCATGAAAAAAATGGCTTTACTTGTGGATGCCCTTTGACAAGTATACGGTTTCGTTAACAAATAGTTACGAATAGACATCCACAAGAATGGGTTTTTAGTACTGTAATATTTAAGTAATTATATTTTTAATAGTGCAATAATAGTTGCCAGATAAAATATAAAATCATGGTGATTTTGGGCGTTATAGGCCTCTTCATTATCCCATGTTGAGTTAGTATTTTTGCCCTTCGGACCTGTCCGTCACTTGCCAATATCGATTCGAATACTCTACCTCGCAATCAGACATTTCTAGGGAGAGAAGGGTCAATAATGTTAACTAAATCCCCCTGACGGTAAGTATTCAGCCAGCCACTTCTTCCAAAATATATTTCCATATTGTTGTGAAATGAGCCAATTTTGTCTCAATACAGTGCCATTATCGTCACATGAAGTCATTGGTTTTAACCCACTTGAACTTCCAGAAAATGGTCCAGAGTTATGGCTTCTGAATTATTTTCCTCAACTGGAACATATGCAAGCGGTCTCGAATTAATAATATTTTCCACTTTAATTAACAAGCTTAAAAGAAGTTCGTCAGTAGTGTGTCTGCATGGCATGATTTTCACCATCTCATTTCGGTTTACCTCAGCTATGGCCTCTCGTAACTCTCTTTCCGCTCCGACAAAATTTGTCCCATTATCACTATAGAATTCAAGTAAAATTCCCCTGCGCGCTATAAAGCTGAAACAATTTAAAAATATGACCTCCAGGGAAATGACTCATTGAACAGAGAAATGACGAAGACAATAAAATACTTAGTAGAGACATAAATACTGCTACAACATTAAACACAGCCATTTCAATAGTAGAACTGAACATACTCTATTAATGTCATACGGGTTTTGAAAGCTTACCTCAATAGCGTTAGTCTGTATTAGGATTTAATACTGTTTCAACTTTCATCATGGTGTGTTCAGATAATAAAACCCGTATCGCTGTAATAGCGCTTTTCAAGTGTGAAATGAAAAAAACGATATTTTCAAAACGCTCCGGCCACTAGGGATTAGCCGCATGTTCGTCTACCGATACATATAACTGTTTGAGGAGATTGGAGATGTAAAAGACCGCCACTGGTCAGGCCGCCCATGCTCTGTTCGAACACCGCATGTTATCAAAGCCGTTAAATCAAGAATTCGCAGAAATCTGCTCCGAAAACAGAAAATCATGGCCCGTGAGATGAATATCACGCAAAAGTCCATGAGTCGAATCATTAAAAATAACTTAAGGGCTTTCAAACGTCTTACCGGACTTATACACTTACACAGAAAAATTGTATTCACCGATGAAAATGTTTACCGTTCAGTAAAAATTTTACAATAAAAATGATAGAATGTATGCGCGGTCATCTAAGGAAGCATCTGAACTGTTTCCAAGGGTGGAAAAGGGCATCACCTAGCTTCAGTCATGGTTTGGTGGGGTGTCTCTTACGATGGGGACACTGACCTGCATTTCTGCGAACAAGGAGTCGAAACATCGGCCAAAGTTTACCGAGAAACCGTTTTGAATTTCCTGTTCCAAAACCAGCCATGGACTTTCCAGCAGGATTCTGCGCCGGCCCGTAAGGCTAAAACGTCCCAAGCCTGGCTTCGAAACAATTTGCCAGCGTTCATTTCCTCTAAAGAATGGCCCTCAGGCAGTCCAGATTTGAACCCATTGGATTACAAATTGTGGACGGTTTTAGAGGACAATGTTTGTCACAAAAGATACCCCAACATTGGATCACTTAAGACTGCTTTGGATCGAGCTGTGGCCAATTTTCCAATAGACGAGGTTCGTGTAGCTATTAACGATTGTTCGGTGCGACTTAAGGCGTTTGAAATGGCAAAAGGCGGACCTTTCAAATAAGTAGATTCTTTTTGGATACAATATGGATACAGTATAGTATTTATGTCTGTACTAAGTATATAGTATTTTTTGTTTAAAATCAACAAATTCATTTTAATTCAGTTCTTTTGTAATAATAAAAATGTTGACAGGGGTATGATGAATTTCTATAAAACCGCCTGAAATGTTTATTTAAGTACTTATTCTTACAAAATTGACAGGGGACAGGGGAATGACCAACTTAAGTGTAAACGTTCGTAACGAGTGACAAAATACGACTTACTTAATTTTAATAAGGCTGTTGACGAAAAAACTGTTAGATGTACGCCCACTTCAAGTAGTGATCAATAATATTTGAGGTGCTTGAAATCTGGATTGGTTTGGAATTTGAATTTTAGCGAATATTAGATTTTACAGGGGAATACTGTGTATATTCAGGGACAGAAAACAAACATCCATAAAAATATAAATTGAATAAAAAATTATAATTGTTAATAGCAACAAAATTAATTGAATATTATTTTTTACTCTGGCCTGGTTTTATTAAATAAATAATTAATATTTTTGTAAAAAATTGAGAAAATTTAAACTGAAAGTAGTGCTAGGGTAATGATATTTTAACACTTTGGTAGGAATTTTTTTGAAGAACAAATAATTTTTTTGAAAAACAATTTTAAAGACTTTTAAAAGTCCTGTAAAGATTTATTGTATAGTCATTAATAAAGTATAATATATTTTATTTTTCCCGCTTGAAACAACCAAGGACAACAAGTGTCCCATTATCTCAGAACCAACCATATATGTGCGTTAGTTTTTTTGGTATATCAAAAAAAAAAAAATCATGCACGCCCACGATACAGCGCATTTTTGTTGTCCATTATAAAAAACAACAACAATCGGAAGGTATTGATAGGGATTAATATTGAGTTTAATTTGTTTGCTGGAATACTCTACTGCCGACTGGCATTCAGCGCTAAGAGTCTATAACTATCTACGGTTTACAGTTTTTTTTAACAGTCTAGCTAAAACGTCCTTGATGTTGACGACCAGATCTCACCAGGAGGTAAGCAACTGTACAATTGCATCTTAGAGCGGCAACATAGCTTTGACTATATATCTCCCGGACAACCTTCTTATTGGCATACAGAAACAGCATAATATTATTGACTAAAGTATATGCAGAGTAATTGGAAACACAACATCTCCTTAAAAACTCTGCTTGTCCTGTCCTCCAACAATTCACCCGATTCTTTACATAATACTGGCTTTGCATCGCAGAGTACTGTTTTTATTTCAAAAAAAAATATTTTTGGGGAAGTTTTTTGTTTAATTTTTCAAAAGGTATTATTAAAATGGTTTTTATATCAACGTGTCCTTCCCTTATTACGTATCCTTCTTTTATTACATAAAAAAGATCAGAAAACAAAACACATTTATATTCTCAATATTAAAAAAATTTTAGAGTTCAACTTTGACCTTGAATTACTCATTAACTACTTCACCGATTTTATTGAAATTGAAACTGGAGTAAAGCTTAAGGAGTAATCAGTAGTATAGTAATGTACTTACTACTTCATGCGGTTAAAGTGCTTGTTTGGACCTATCCCCATTTTTTGGTAGGGTACTGGTACCTGGTACCTGTGTGTTGTTGTAGTATATGCGGATGAGTTAAATGTTTTTCGGCATCTACTCCTCATTTTGTATTATAACTCGTCATTTTGTGTATATAAAATGTATTCTTTTTGAGGGGTTTAATTCTGGGAGCCTGATCCTTTGGGAATTGTTGGAGGACAGGGCTAGCAGAGTTTTTAAGGAGATGTAGTGTTTCCAATTACTCTGCATATACTGGTTTTCCAGTCTAAGCAAGGCGAGATAAGTATTTTTTCGACACTGGCCTATCTTTTACTTTGGGTTAAATTCATTGAAGCGTGGCTCAGGAGAGTTTTAAATGTTTTTTCGGCACTTGCCTCTCTATTACTTTGGCTTAATTTTCTTAAAGCGAGAAATTGAAGAATTTTAATTGTTTTTTCGGAACCTACTCCTCTCTGTTACTTTGGGTTAAATTCATTGAAGCATGTCTCAGAGAGGTTTAAGTGTTTTTTCGGCACTTGCCTCTTCCTAACATTCGTGGCTCAGAAGCGTGACTTTGAAGAATTTTAATTGTTTTTTCTGAACATTCTCCTCTCTGTTACTTTGGGTTAAATTCATTGAGGCGTGGCTCAGAGAGTTTTAAGTGTTTTTTCGGCACTTGCCTCTTCCTAACATTCGTGGCTAAGAAGAGTTTTACATTTTTTTCGGCACTTACCTCTCTCTTACATTAAATTCTGGAAGCCTGGTTCTTTGTGTGGCTCAGGAGGGTTTGAATTGTTTTTTGGATATTTTTGCTGTCTTGTTTTGTTTTTTTCTTTCCTCCCTTTTTTCATAAACATTTCTCATAGGAGCGTGGCTATTTGACCTGTTCTTTGAACCCATCTTTACTCATGCGCATTCATAATGTTATTCTTTTCGTACAGTGTTTTCTGTAAAAGTGATTTTGTGTTCTTACTAATACATAGTTTTGTAAGAGGTGATTTTGGTTTTGTTGTTGGCAAATTGAATTTGATTTCTGCCGTAAGAATGTATGAGAGTGGCTTCAATTTGTTTGATACTGATAGGATCTTGTTTTTGCTTCATCTTGAGTTTGAAGTGAAATGATGGTATACTTGTCATTTGATGTACTACCAGGATGAAGTTTGGTTGGGTGATAATGGTACCTTTATTTTGATGACTACTATAAGGTTGTGTTATGAATTGTAAATTTTAGATTCATTTTTAGCAAGTGAAAAGGTCGTATCGTCTTTATCAGGTGTTCTCAATTCTTGATTTTAATTCATATAAGAGTCAACGCTGTCTGTTCGCGTTTCTTGTACTTGTCATATGTTATACTACCAGTATATATAACAATGCACTTTTAGTAAAAAGTCGTCTACCCTTTTGTAATCAGCGCGATCTTTCCGGGCTTCTTAAACTTGTCAATTGCTGTACTACCAGGAAAACAAACTATACACCTTTAGTTAAATGACATTTCTAAGTTTATGCTTTACATTTTCAATTTTCGATTCGTTTTCTAACAACTGACTCGATGGAATCCCTCACCATCGGGTGTTCTCCATTTTTTAATTGAGCCAAAGCAGAATCAACAGACAGTCTGTCTTTATGCACCGTGTGTTAAACATCAAAAAAAAATTGTTAATTTTGTAAACATTTACGACGATTTGGAACACTTTCTTCACAACGTTCAAAAAACCTTAAATTTACCTAAAGTAACTTTCTTTAAATAAGTAAATAATACATACTTTTAAAAACTAAACGCGATCCAAACGCAAAAAAGTAAATAAACAAATTTAAACAAAATATATTAAAAAAAAACTTTTTTAAAATGGAATCTGCTGCATTCCTTTGTTATATTTGCAATATGCAATTCAACAATAATAAAAATATCAAAGTAACTTAAAATAGCATACAATCTGTGATAAGTGTTGTTGAGAAGGCAATCGGCCGGGGAAGCGGTTTCCAAGGGATTTTGAATAATATACAAAGCTTAATTAAAGACTTAATTTATTTCGCAAACTTATTTATGTTAAAATTCCTAGATGTGAAGCAAATACAGGAATTAGGGATATTATAAAAATATAATTTTATTTAAAAATACATACTTTTTGGTTTGAAAACCACTAAAGTTATTATATAATTTACGAATGTATTTCCAAGTGACCGCGCTCAATAAAATCAAGTCTAGTAATAATTTTCATGAAAAAATGGCTTTACTGTGGACGCTTCTTGACAAGTATACTGTTTTGTTAACATATAGTTACGAATAGACATCCACAAGAATGGGTTTTTAGTACTGTAATATTTAAGTAATAATATTTTAGCAAAAAGGAGTGCAAAAAGAGTTGCCAGATAAAATATAAAATCATGGTGATTTTGGGCGTTTTAGGCCTCTCCATTATCCCATGTTGAGTTAGTATTTTTGCCCTTCGGACCTGCCAATATCGATTCGAGTAATCTACCTCGCAACCAGACATTTCTAGGGAGAGAAGGGTCAAGAATGTTAACTATATCCCCCTGATTTAAAGGTTTTCTCTACACGTTACTGACGGTAAGTATTCAGCCAGCCACTTCTTCCAAAATATATTTCCATATTGTTGTGAAATGAGCCAATTTTGTCTCAATACAGTGCCATTATCGTCACATGAAGTCATTGGTTTTAACCCACTTGAACTTCCAGAAAATGGTTCGGAGTAATAGCTTCTGAATTATTTTCCTCAACGGGAACATATGCAAGCGGTCTCGAATTAATAATATTTTCCACTTCAATTAACAAGCTTAAAATAATTTCATCAGTAGGGTGTCTGCATGGCATGATTTTCACCATCTCATTTCGGTTTACCTCAGCTATGGCCTCTCGTAACTCTCTTTCCGCTCCGACCAAATTTGTCCCATTATCTCTATTGAATTCAAGTTGAATTCCCCTGCGCGCTATAAAGCTGAAACAATTTAAATATATGACCTCCAGGGTAATGACTCATTGAACAGAGAAATGACGAAGACAATAAAATACTTAGTAGAGACATAAAAACTGCAACAACATTGAACACAGCCATTTCAATAGTAGAACTGAACATACTCTATTAATGTCATATGTGTTTTGAAAGCTAACCTCAATAGCGTTAGTCTGTATTGCGATTTTAAAATTGTTTCAACTTTCATCATGGACTGTTCAGATAATAAAACCCGTATCGCTGTAATAGCGCTTTTTAAGTGTGAAATGAAAAAAAGCGATATTTTCAAAACGCTCCGGCCACTAGGGATTAGCCGCATGTTTGTCCACCGATGCATATTACTGTTTGAGGAGATTGGAGATGTAAAAGACCGCCACTGGTCAGGCCGCCCATGCTCTGTTCGAACACCGCATGTTATCAAAGCCGTTAAATCAAGAATTCGCAGAAATCTGCTCCGAAAAAAGAAAATCATGGCCCATGAGATGAATATCACGCAAAAGTCCATGAGTCGAATCATTAAAAAAGACTTAAGGGCTTTCAAACGTCTTACCGGACTTATACACTTACACAGAAAAATTGTATTCACCGATGAAAATGTTTACCGTTCAGTAAAAATTTAACAATAAAAATGATAGAATGTATGCGCGGTCATCTAAGGAAGCATCTGAACAGTTTTCAAGGGTGGAAAAGGGCATCACCTAGCTTCAGTCATGGTTTGGTGAGGTGTCTCTTACGATGGGGACACTGACCTGCATTTCTGCGAACAAGGAGTCGAAACATCGGCCAAAGTTTACCGAGAAACCGTTTTGAATTTCCTGTTCCAAAACCAGCCATGGACTTTCCAGCAGGATTCTGCGCCGGCCCGTAAGGCTAAAACGTCCCAAGCCTGGCTTCGAAACAATTTGCCAGCGTTCATTTCCTCTAAAGAATGGCCCTCAGGCAGTCCAGATTTGAACCCATTGGATTACAAATTGTGGACGGTTTTAGAGGACAATGTTTGTCACAAAAGATACCCCAACATTGGATCACTTAAGACTGCTTTGGATCGAGCTGTGGCCAATTTTCCAATAGACGAGGTTCGTGTAGCTATTAACGATTGATCGGTGCGACTTAAGGCGTTTGAAATGGCAAAAGGCGGACCTTTCAAATAAGTAGATTCTTTTTGGATACAATATGGATACAGTATAGTATTTATGTCTGTACTAAGTATATAGTATTTTTTGTTTAAAATCAACAAATTCATTTTAATTCAGTTCTTTTGTAATAATAAAAATGTTGACAGGGGTATGATGAATTTCTATAAAACCGCCTGAAATGTTTATTTAAGTACTTACCCTTACAAAATTGACAGGGGACAGGGGAATGACCAACTTAAGTGTAAACGTTCGTAACGAGTGACAAAATACGACTTACTTAATTTTAATAAGGCTGTTGACGAAAAAACTGTTAGATGTGCGCCCACTTCAAGTAGTGATCAATAATATTTGAGGTGCTTGAAATCTGGATTGGTTTGGAATTTGAATTTTAGCGAATATTAGATTTTACAGGGGAATACTGTGTATATTCAGGGACAGAAAACAAACATCCACAAAAATATAAATTGAATAAAAAATTATAATCGTTAATAGCAACAAAATTAATTGAATATTATTTTTTACTCTGGCCTGGTTTTATTAAATAAATAATTAATATTTTTGTAAAAAATTGAGAAAATTTAAACTGAAAGTAGTGCTAGGGTAATGATATTTTAACACTTTGGTAGGAGTTTTTTTTGAAGAACAAATAATTTTTTTGAAAAACAATTTTAAAGACTTTTAAAAGTCCTGTAAAGATTTATTGTATAGTCATTAATAAAGTATAATATATTTTATTTTTCCCGCTTGAAACAACCAAGGACAACAAGTGTCCCATTATCTCAGAATCAACCATATATGTGCGTTAGTTTTTTTGGTATATCAAAAAAAAAATCATGCACGCCCACGATACAGCGCATTTTTGTTGTCCATTATAAAAAACAACAACAATCGGAAGGTATTGATAGGGATTAATATTGAGTTTAATTTGTTTGCTGGAATACTCTACTGCCGACTGACATTCAGCGCTAAGAGTCTATAACTATCTACGGTTTACAGTTTTTTTTTAACAGTCTAGCTAAAACGTCCTTGATGTTGACGACCAGATCTCACCAGGAGGTAAGCAACCGTACAATTGCATCTTAGAGCGGCAACATAGCTTTGACTATATATCTCCCGGACAACCTTCTTATTGGCATACAGAAACAGCATAATATTATTGACTAAAGTATATGCAGAGTAATTGGAAACACAACATCTCCTTAAATACTCTGCTTGTCCTGTCCTCCAACAATTCACCCGATTCTTTACATAATACTGGCTTTGCATCGCAGAGTACTGTTTTTATTTCAAAAAAAAATATTTTTGGGGAAGTTTTTTGTTTAATTTTTCAAAAGGTATTATTAAAATGGTTTTTATATCAACGTGTCCTTCCCTTATTACGTATCCTTCTTTTATTACATAAAAAAGATCAGAAAACAAAACACATTTACATTCTCAATATTAAAAAAATTTTAAAGTTCAACTTTGACCTTGAATTACTCATTAACTACTTCACCGATTTTATTGAAATTGAAACTGGAGTAAAGCTTAAGGAGTAATCAGTAGTATAGTAATGTACTTACTACTTCATGCGGTTAAAGTGCTTGTTTGGACCTATCCCCATTTTTTGGTAGGGTACTGGTACCTGGTACCTGTGTGTTGTTGTAGTATATGCGGATGAGTTAAATGTTTTTCGGCATCTACTCCTCATTTTGTATTATAACTCGTCATTTTGTGTATATAAAATGTATTCTTTTTGAGGGGTTTAATTCTGGGAGCCTGATCCTTTGGGAATTGTTGGAGGACAGGGCTAGCAGAGTTTTTAAGGAGATGTAGTGTTTCCAATTACTCTGCATATACTGGTTTTCCAGTCTAAGCAAGGCGAGATAAGTATTTTTTCGACACTGGCCTATCTTTTACTTTGGGTTAAATTCATTGAAGCGTGGCTCAGGAGAGTTTTAAATGTTTTTTCGGCACTTGCCTCTCTATTACTTTGGCTTAATTTTCTTAAAGCGAGAAATTGAAGAATTTTAATTGTTTTTTCGGAACCTACTCCTCTCTGTTACTTTGGGTTAAATTCATTGAAGCATGTCTCAGAGAGGTTTAAGTGTTTTTTCGGCACTTGCCTCTTCCTAACATTCGTGGCTCAGAAGCGTGACTTTGAAGAATTTTAATTGTTTTTTCTGAACATTCTCCTCTCTGTTACTTTGGGTTAAATTCATTGAGGCGTGGCTCAGAGAGTTTTAAGTGTTTTTTCGGCACTTGCCTCTTCCTAACATTCGTGGCTAAGAAGAGTTTTACATTTTTTTCGGCACTTACCTCTCTCTTACATTAAATTCTGGAAGCCTGGTTCTTTGTGTGGCTCAGGAGGGTTTGAATTGTTTTTTGGATATTTTTGCTGTCTTGTTTTGTTTTTTTCTTTCCTCCCTTTTTTCATAAACATTTCTCATAGGAGCGTGGCTATTTGACCTGTTCTTTGAACCCATCTTTACTCATGCGCATTCATAATGTTATTCTTTTCGTACAGTGTTTTCTGTAAAAGTGATTTTGTGTTCTTACTAATACATAGTTTTGTAAGAGGTGATTTTGGTTTTGTTGTTGGCAAATTGAATTTGATTTCTGCCGTAAGAATGTATGAGAGTGGCTTCAATTTGTTTGATACTGATAGGATCTTGTTTTTGCTTCATCTTGAGTTTGAAGTGAAATGATGGTATACTTGTCATTTGATGTACTACCAGGATGAAGTTTGGTTGGGTGATAATGGTACCTTTATTTTGATGACTACTATAAGGTTGTGTTATGAATTGTAAATTTTAGATTCATTTTTAGCAAGTGAAAAGGTCGTATCGTCTTTATCAGGTGTTCTCAATTCTTGATTTTAATTCATATAAGAGTCAACGCTGTCTGTTCGCGTTTCTTGTACTTGTCATATGTTATACTACCAGTATATATAACAATGCACTTTTAGTAAAAAGTCGTCTACCCTTTTGTAATCAGCGCGATCTTTCCGGGCTTCTTAAACTTGTCAATTGCTGTACTACCAGGAAAACAAACTATACACCTTTAGTTAAATGACATTTCTAAGTTTATGCTTTACATTTTCAATTTTCGATTCGTTTTCTAACAACTGACTCGATGGAATCCCTCACCATCGGGTGTTCTCCATTTTTTAATTGAGCCAAAGCAGAATCAACAGACAGTCTGTCTTTATGCACCGTGTGTTAAACATCAAAAAAAATTGTTAATTTTGTAAACATTTACGACGATTTGGAACACTTTCTTCACAACGTTCAAAAAACCTTAAATTTACCTGAAGTAACTTTCTTTAAATAAGTAAATAATACATACTTTTAAAAACTAAACGCGATCCAAACGCAAAAAAGTAAATAAACAAATTTAAACAAAATATATTAAAAAAACCTTTTTTAAAATGGAATCTGCTGCATTCCTTTGTTATATTTGCAATATGCAATTCAACAATAATAAAAATATCAAAGTAACTTAAAATAGCATACAATCTGTGATAAGTGTTGTTGAGAAGGCAATCGGCCGGGGAAGCGGTTTCCAAGGGATTTTGAATAATATACAAAGCTTAATTAAAGACTTAATTTATTTCGCAAACTTATTTATATTAAAATTCCTAGATGTGAAGCAAATACAGGAATTAGGGATATTATAAAAATATAATTTTATTTAAAAATACATACTTTTTGGTTTGAAAACCACTAAAGTTATTAAATAATTTACGAATGTATTTCCAAGTGACCGCGCTTAATGAAACCAAGTCTAGTATTAATTTTCATGAAAAAAATGGCTTTACTTGTGGATGCCCTTTGACCAGTATACGGTTTCGTTAACAAATAGTTACGAATAGACATCCACAAGAATGGGTTTTTAGTACTGTAATATTTATGTAATTATATTTTTAATAGTGCAATAATAGTTGCCAGATAAAATATAAAATCATGGTGATTTTGGGCGTTATAGGCCTCTTCATTATCCCATGTTGAGTTAGTATTTTTGCCCTTCGGACCTGTCCGTCACTTGCCAATATCGATTCGAATACTCTACCTCGCAATCAGACATTTCTAGGGAGAGAAGGGTCAATAATGTTAACTATATCCCCCTGACGGTAAGTATTCAGCCAGCCACTTCTTCCAAAATATATTTCCATATTGTTGTGAAATGAGCCAATTTTGTCTCAATACAGTGCCATTATCGTCACATGAAGTCATTGGTTTTAACCCACTTGAACTTCCAGAAAATGGTCCAGAGTTATGGCTTCTGAATTATTTTCCTCAACTGGAACATATGCAAGCGGTCTCGAATTAATAATATTTTCCACTTTAATTAACAAGCTTAAAAGAAGTTCGTCAGTAGTGTGTCTGCATGGCATGATTTTCACCATCTCATTTCGGTTTACCTCAGCTATGGCCTCTCGTAACTCTCTTTCCGCTCCGACAAAATTTGTCCCATTATCACTATAGAATTCAAGTAAAATTCCCCTGCGCGCTATAAAGCTGAAACAATTTAAAAATATGACCTCCAGGGAAATGACTCATTGAACAGAGAAATGACGAAGACAATAAAATACTTAGTAGAGACATAAATACTGCTACAACATTGAACACAGCCATTTCAATAGTAGAACTGAACATACTCTATTAATGTCATACGGGTTTTGAAAGCTTACCTCAATAGCGTTAGTCTGTATTAGGATTTAAAACTGTTTCAACTTTCATCATGGTGTGTTCAGATAATAAAACCCGTATCGCTGTAATAGCGCTTTTCAAGTGTGAAATGAAAAAAACGATATTTTCAAAACGCTCCGGCCACTAGGGATTAGCCGCATGTTCGTCTACCGATACATATAACTGTTTGAGGAGATTGGAGATGTAAAAGACCGCCACTGGTCAGGCCGCCCATGCTCTGTTCGAACACCGCATGTTATCAAAGCCGTTAAATCAAGAATTCGCAGAAATCTGCTCCGAAAACAGAAAATCATGGCCCGTGAGATGAATATCACGCAAAAGTCCATGAGTCGAATCATTAAAAATAACTTAAGGGCTTTCAAACGTCTTACCGGACTTATACACTTACACAGAAAAATTGTATTCACCGATGAAAATGTTTACCGTTCAGTAAAAATTTTACAATAAAAATGATAGAATGTATGCGCGGTCATCTAAGGAAGCATCTGAACTGTTTCCAAGGGTGGAAAAGGGCATCACCTAGCTTCAGTCATGGTTTGGTGGGGTGTCTCTTACGATGGGGACACTGACCTGCATTTCTGCGAACAAGGAGTCGAAACATCGGCCAAAGTTTACCGAGAAACCGTTTTGAATTTCCTGTTCCAAAACCAGCCATGGACTTTCCAGCAGGATTCTGCGCCGGCCCGTAAGGCTAAAACGTCCCAAGCCTGGCTTCGAAACAATTTGCCAGCGTTCATTTCCTCTAAAGAATGGCCCTCAGGCAGTCCAGATTTGAACCCATTGGATTACAAATTGTGGACGGTTTTAGAGGACAATGTATGTCACAAAAGATACCCCAACATTGGATCACTTAAGACTGCTTTGGATCGAGCTGTGGCCAATTTTCCAATAGACGAGGTTCGTGTAGCTATTAACGATTGATCGGTGCGACTTAAGGCGTTTGAAATGGCAAAAGGCGGACCTTTCAAATAAGTAGATTCTTTTTGGATACAATATGGATACAGTATAGTATTTATGTCTGTACTAAGTATATAGTATTTTTTGTTTAAAATCAACAAATTCATTTTAATTCAGTTCTTTTGTAATAATAAAAATGTTGACAGGGGTATGATGAATTTCTATAAAACCGCCTGAAATGTTTATTTAAGTACTTACCCTTACAAAATTGACAGGGGACAGGGGAATGACCAACTTAAGTGTAAACGTTCGTAACGAGTGACAAAATACGACTTACTTAATTTTAATAAGGCTGTTGACGAAAAAACTGTTAGATGTGCGCCCACTTCAAGTAGTGATCAATAATATTTGAGGTGCTTGAAATCTGGATTGGTTTGGAATTTGAATTTTAGCGAATATTAGATTTTACAGGGGAATACTGTGTATATTCAGGGACAGAAAACAAACATCCACAAAAATATAAATTGAATAAAAAATTATAATCGTTAATAGCAACAAAATTAATTGAATATTATTTTTTACTCTGGCCTGGTTTTATTAAATAAATAATTAATATTTTTGTAAAAAATTGAGAAAATTTAAACTGAAAGTAGTGCTAGGGTAATGATATTTTAACACTTTGGTAGGAGTTTTTTTGAAGAACAAATAATTTTTTTGAAAAACAATTTTAAAGACTTTTAAAAGTCCTGTAAAGATTTATTGTATAGTCATTAATAAAGTATAATATATTTTATTTTTCCCGCTTGAAACAACCAAGGACAACAAGTGTCCCATTATCTCAGAATCAACCATATATGTGCGTTAGTTTTTTTGGTATATCAAAAAAAAAATCATGCACGCCCACGATACAGCGCATTTTTGTTGTCCATTATAAAAAACAACAACAATCGGAAGGTATTGATAGGGATTAATATTGAGTTTAATTTGTTTGCTGGAATACTCTACTGCCGACTGACATTCAGCGCTAAGAGTCTATAACTATCTACGGTTTACAGTTTTTTTTAACAGTCTAGCTAAAACGTCCTTGATGTTGACGACCAGATCTCACCAGGAGGTAAGCAACCGTACAATTGCATCTTAGAGCGGCAACATAGCTTTGACTATATATCTCCCGGACAACCTTCTTATTGGCATACAGAAACAGCATAATATTATTGACTAAAGTATATGCAGAGTAATTGGAAACACAACATCTCCTTAAAAACTCTGCTTGTCCTGTCCTCCAACAATTCACCCGATTCTTTACATAATACTGGCTTTGCATCGCAGAGTACTGTTTTTATTTCAAAAAAAAATATTTTTGGGGAAGTTTTTTGTTTAATTTTTCAAAAGGTATTATTAAAATGGTTTTTATATCAACGTGTCCTTCCCTTATTACGTATCCTTCTTTTATTACATAAAAAAGATCAGAAAACAAAACACATTTACATTCTCAATATTAAAAAAATTTTAAAGTTCAACTTTGACCTTGAATTACTCATTAACTACTTCACCGATTTTATTGAAATTGAAACTGGAGTAAAGCTTAAGGAGTAATCAGTAGTATAGTAATGTACTTACTACTTCATGCGGTTAAAGTGCTTGTTTGGACCTATCCCCATTTTTTGGTAGGGTACTGGTACCTGGTACCTGTGTGTTGTTGTAGTATATGCGGATGAGTTAAATGTTTTTCGGCATCTACTCCTCATTTTGTATTATAACTCGTCATTTTGTGTATATAAAATGTATTCTTTTTGAGGGGTTTAATTCTGGGAGCCTGATCCTTTGGGAATTGTTGGAGGACAGGGCTAGCAGAGTTTTTAAGGAGATGTAGTGTTTCCAATTACTCTGCATATACTGGTTTTCCAGTCTAAGCAAGGCGAGATAAGTATTTTTTCGACACTGGCCTATCTTTTACTTTGGGTTAAATTCATTGAAGCGTGGCTCAGGAGAGTTTTAAATGTTTTTTCGGCACTTGCCTCTCTATTACTTTGGCTTAATTTCCTTAAAGCGAGAAATTGAAGAATTTTAATTGTTTTTTCGGAACCTACTCCTCTCTGTTACTTTGGGTTAAATTCATTGAAGCATGTCTCAGAGAGGTTTAAGTGTTTTTTCGGCACTTGCCTCTTCCTAACATTCGTGGCTCAGAAGCGTGACTTTGAAGAATTTTAATTGATTTTTCGGAACATACTCCTCTCTGTTACTTTGGGTTAAATTCATTGAGGCGTGGCTCAGAGAGTTTTAAGTGTTTTTTCGGCACTTGCCTCTTCCTAACATTCGTGGCTAAGAAGAGTGTTACATTTTTTTCGGCACTTACCTCTCTCTTACATTAAATTCTGGAAGCCTGGTTCTTTGTGTGGCTCAGGAGGGTTTAAATTGTTTTTTGGATATTTTTGCTGTCTTGTTTTGTTTTTTTCTTTCCTCCCTTTTTTCATAAACATTTCTCATAGGAGCGTGGCTATTTGACCTGTTCTTTGAACCCATCTTTACTCATGCGCATTCATAATGTTATTCTTTTCGTACAGTGTTTTCTGTAAAAGTGATTTTGTGTTCTTATTAATACATAGTTTTGTAAGAGGTGATTTTGGTTTTGTTGTTGGCAAATTGAATTTGATTTCTGCCGTAAGAATGTATGAGAGTGGCTTCAATTTGTTTGATACTGATAGGATCTTGTTTTTGCTTCATCTTGAGTTTGAAGTGAAATGATGGTATACTTGTCATTTGATGTACTACCAGGATGAAGTTTGGTTGGGTGATAATGGTACCTTTATTTTGATGACTACTATAAGGTTGTGTTATGAATTGTAAATTTTAGATTCATTTTTAGCAAGTGAAAAGGTCGTATCGTCTTTATCAGGTGTTCTCAATTCTTGATTTTAATTCATATAAGAGTCAACGCTGTCTGTTCGCGTTTCTTGTACTTGTCATATGTTATACTACCAGTATATATAACAATGCACTTTTAGTAAAAAGTCGTCTACCCTTTTGTAATCAGCGCGATCTTTCCGGGCTTCTTATACTTGTCAATTGCTGTACTACCAGGAAAACAAACTATACACCTTTAGTTAAATGACATTTCTAAGTTTATGCTTTACATTTTCGATTCGTTTTCTAACAACTGACTCGATGGAATCCCTCACCATCGGGTGTTCTCCATTTTTTAATTGAGCCAAAGCAGAATCAACAGACAGTCTGTCTTTATGCACCGTGTGTTAAACATCAAAAAAAATTGTTAATTTTGTAAACATTTACGACGATTTGGAACACTTTCTTCACAACGTTCAAAAAACCTTAAATTTACCTGAAGTAACTTTCTTTAAATAAGTAAATAATACATACTTTTAAAAACTAAACGCGATCCAAACGCAAAAAAGTAAATAAACAAATTTAAACAAAATATATTAAAAAAACCTTTTTTAAAATGGAATCTGCTGCATTCCTTTGTTATATTTGCAATATGCAATTCAACAATAATAAAAATATCAAAGTAACTTAAAATAGCATACAATCTGTGATAAGTGTTGTTGAGAAGGCAATCGGCCGGGGAAGCGGTTTCCAAGGGATTTTGAATAATATACAAAGCTTAATTAAAGACTTAATTTATTTCGCAAACTTATTTATATTAAAATTCCTAGATGTGAAGCAAATACAGGAATTAGGGATATTATAAAAATATAATTTTATTTAAATATACATACTTTTCGGTTTGAAAACCACTAAAGTTATTATATAATTTACGAATGTATTTCCAACTGACCGCGCTCAATAAAACCAAGTCTAGTAATAATTTTCATGAAAAAATGGCTTTACTGTGGACGCTTCTTGACAAGTATACTGTTTTGTTAACATATAGTTACGAATAGACATCCACAAGAATGGGTTTTTAGTACTGTAATATTTAAGTAATAATATTTTAGCAAAAAGGAGTGCAAAAAGAGTTGCCAGATAAAATATAAAATCATGGTGATTTTGGGCGTTTTAGGCCTCTCCATTATCCCATGTTGAGTTAGTATTTTTGCCCTTCGGACCTGCCAATATCGATTCGAGTAATCTACCTCGCAACCAGACATTTCTAGGGAGAGAAGGGTCAAGAATGTTAACTATATCCCCCTGATTTAAAGGTTTTCTCTACACGTTACTGACGGTAAGTATTCAGCCAGCCACTTCTTCCAAAATATATTTCCATATTGTTGTGAAATGAGCCAATTTTGTCTCAATACAGTGCCATTATCGTCACATGAAGTCATTGGTTTTAACCCACTTGAACTTCCAGAAAATGGTTCGGAGTAATAGCTTCTGAATTATTTTCCTCAACGGGAACATATGCAAGCGGTCTCGAATTAATAATATTTTCCACTTCAATTAACAAGTTTAAAATAATTTCATCAGTAGGGTGTCTGCATGGCATGATTTTCACCATCTCATTTCGGTTTACCTCAGCTATGGCCTCTCGTAACTCTCTTTCCGCTCCGACCAAATTTGTCCCATTATCTCTATTGAATTCAAGTTGAATTCCCCTGCGCGCTATAAAGCTGAAACAATTTAAATATATGACCTCCAGGGTAATGACTCATTGAACAGAGAAATGACGAAGACAATAAAATACTTAGTAGAGACATAAAAACTGCAACAACATTGAACACAGCCATTTCAATAGTAGAACTGAACATACTCTATTAATGTCATATGTGTTTTGAAAGCTAACCTCAATAGCGTTAGTCTGTATTGCGATTTTAAAATTGTTTCAACTTTCATCATGGACTGTTCAGATAATAAAACCCGTATCGCTGTAATAGCGCTTTTTAAGTGTGAAATGAAAAAAAGCGATATTTTCAAAACGCTCCGGCCACTAGGGATTAGCCGCATGTTTGTCCACCGATGCATATTACTGTTTGAGGAGATTGGAGATGTAAAAGACCGCCACTGGTCA
Source organism: Hydrotaea diabolus (assembly GCA_963513945.1). Taxonomy (NCBI): domain Eukaryota; kingdom Metazoa; phylum Arthropoda; class Insecta; order Diptera; family Muscidae; genus Hydrotaea; species Hydrotaea diabolus. The sequence continues at coordinate 4,460,537 of OY740722.1, read as the reverse complement.
GGCCGCCCATGCTCTGTTCGAACACCGCATGTTATCAAAGCCGTTAAATCAAGAATTCGCAGAAATCTGCTCCGAAAAAAGAAAATCATGGCCCATGAGATGAATATCACGCAAAAGTCCATGAGTCGAATCATTAAAAAAGACTTAAGGGCTTTCAAACGTCTTACCGGACTTATACACTTACACAGAAAAATTGTATTCACCGATGAAAATGTTTACCGTTCAGTAAAAATTTAACAATAAAAATGATAGAATGTATGCGCGGTCATCTAAGGAAGCATCTGAACAGTTTTCAAGGGTGGAAAAGGGCATCACCTAGCTTCAGTCATGGTTTGGTGGGGTGTCTCTTACGATGGGGACACTGACCTGCATTTCTGCGAACAAGGAGTCGAAACATCGGCCAAAGTTTACCGAGAAACCGTTTTGAATTTCCTGTTCCAAAACCAGCCATGGACTTTCTGCGCCGGCCCGTAAGGCTAAAACGTCCCAAGCCTGGCTTCGAAACAATTTGCCAGCGTTCATTTCCTCTAAAGAATGGCCCTCAGGCAGTCCAGATTTGAACCCATTGGATTACAAATTGTGGACGGTTTTAGAGGACAATGTTTGTCACAAAAGATACCCCAACATTGGATCACTTAAGACTGCTTTGGATCGAGCTGTGGCCAATTTTCCAATAGACGAGGTTCGTGTAGCTATTAACGATTGATCGGTGCGACTTAAGGCGTTTGAAATGGCAAAAGGCGGACCTTTCAAATAAGTAGATTCTTTTTGGATACAATATGGATACAGTATAGTATTTATGTCTGTACTAAGTATATAGTATTTTTTGTTTAAAATCAACAAATTCATTTTAATTCAGTTCTTTTGTAATAATAAAAATGTTGACAGGGGTATGATGAATTTCTATAAAACCGCCTGAAATGTTTATTTAAGTACTTACCCTTACAAAATTGACAGGGGACAGGGGAATGACCAACTTAAGTGTAAACGTTCGTAACGAGTGACAAAATACGACTTACTTAATTTTAATAAGGCTGTTGACGAAAAAACTGTTAGATGTGCGCCCACTTCAAGTAGTGATCAATAATATTTGAGGTGCTTGAAATCTGGATTGGTTTGGAATTTGAATTTTAGCGAATATTAGATTTTACAGGGGAATACTGTGTATATTCAGGGACAGAAAACAAACATCCATAAAAATATAAATTGAATAAAAAATTATAATCGTTAATAGCAACAAAATTAATTGAATATTATTTTTTACTCTGGCCTGGTTTTATTAAATAAATAATTAATATTTTTGTAAAAAATTGAGAAAATTTAAACTGAAAGTAGTGCTAGGGTAATGATATTTTAACACTTTGGTAGGAGTTTTTTTGAAGAACAAATAATTTTTTTGAAAAACAATTTTAAAGACTTTTAAAAGTCCTGTAAAGATTTATTGTATAGTCATTAATAAAGTATAATATATTTTATTTTTCCCGCTTGAAACAACCAAGGACAACAAGTGTCCCATTATCTCAGAATCAACCATATATGTGCGTTAGTTTTTTTGGTATATCAATACGATACAGCGCATTTTTGTTGTCCATTATAAAAAACAACAACAATCGGAAGGTATTGATAGGGATTAATATTGAGTTTAATTTGTTTGCTGGAATACTCTACTGCCGACTGACATTCAGCGCTAAGAGTCTATAACTATCTACGGTTTACAGTTTTTTTTAACAGTCTAGCTAAAACGTCCTTGATGTTGACGACCAGATCTCACCAGGAGGTAAGCAACCGTACAATTGCATCTTAGAGCGGCAACATAGCTTTGACTATATATCTCCCGGACAACCTTCTTATTGGCATACAGAAACAGCATAATATTATTGACTAAAGTATATGCAGAGTAATTGGAAACACAACATCTCCTTAAAAACTCTGCTTGTCCTGTCCTCCAACAATTCACCCGATTCTTTACATAATACTGGCTTTGCATCGCAGAGTACTGTTTTTATTTCAAAAAAAAATATTTTTGGGGAAGTTTTTTGTTTAATTTTTCAAAAGGTATTATTAAAATGGTTTTTATATCAACGTGTCCTTCCCTTATTACGTATCCTTCTTTTATTACATAAAAAAGATCAGAAAACAAAACACATTTACATTCTCAATATTAAAAAAATTTTAAAGTTCAACTTTGACCTTGAATTACTCATTAACTACTTCACCGATTTTATTGAAATTGAAACTGGAGTAAAGCTTAAGGAGTAATCAGTAGTATAGTAATGTACTTACTACTTCATGCGGTTAAAGTGCTTGTTTGGACCTATCCCCATTTTTTGGTAGGGTACTGGTACCTGTGTGTTGTTGTAGTATATGCGGATGAGTTAAATGTTTTTCGGCATCTACTCCTCATTTTGTATTATAACTCGTCATTTTGTGTATATAAAATGTATTCTTTTTGAGGGGTTTAATTCTGGGAGCCTGATCCTTTGGGAATTGTTGGAGGACAGGGCTAGCAGAGTTTTTAAGGAGATGTAGTGTTTCCAATTACTCTGCATATACTGGTTTTCCAGTCTAAGCAAGGCGAGATAAGTATTTTTTCGACACTGGCCTATCTTTTACTTTGGGTTAAATTCATTGAAGCGTGGCTCAGGAGAGTTTTAAATGTTTTTTCGGCACTTGCCTCTCTATTACTTTGGCTTAATTTCCTTAAAGCGAGAAATTGAAGAATTTTAATTGTTTTTTCGGAACCTACTCCTCTCTGTTACTTTGGGTTAAATTCATTGAAGCATGTCTCAGAGAGGTTTAAGTGTTTTTTCGGCACTTGCCTCTTCCTAACATTCGTGGCTCAGAAGCGTGACTTTGAAGAATTTTAATTGATTTTTCGGAACATACTCCTCTCTGTTACTTTGGGTTAAATTCATTGAGGCGTGGCTCAGAGAGTTTTAAGTGTTTTTTCGGCACTTGCCTCTTCCTAACATTCGTGGCTAAGAAGAGTTTTACATTTTTTTCGGCACTTACCTCTCTCTTACATTAAATTCTGGAAGCCTGGTTCTTTGTGTGGCTCAGGAGGGTTTAAATTGTTTTTTGGATATTTTTGCTGTCTTGTTTTGTTTTTTTCTTTCCTCCCTTTTTTCATAAACATTTCTCATAGGAGCGTGGCTATTTGACCTGTTCTTTGAACCCATCTTTACTCATGCGCATTCATAATGTTATTCTTTTCGTACAGTGTTTTCTGTAAAAGTGATTTTGTGTTCTTATTAATACATAGTTTTGTAAGAGGTGATTTTGGTTTTGTTGTTGGCAAATTGAATTTGATTTCTGCCGTAAGAATGTATGAGAGTGGCTTCAATTTGTTTGATACTGATAGGATCTTGTTTTTGCTTCATCTTGAGTTTGAAGTGAAATGATGGTATACTTGTCATTTGATGTACTACCAGGATGAAGTTTGGTTGGGTGATAATGGTACCTTTATTTTGATGACTACTATAAGGTTGTGTTATGAATTGTAAATTTTAGATTCATTTTTAGCAAGTGAAAAGGTCGTATCGTCTTTATCAGGTGTTCTCAATTCTTGATTTTAATTCATATAAGAGTCAACGCTGTCTGTTCGCGTTTCTTGTACTTGTCATATGTTATACTACCAGTATATATAACAATGCACTTTTAGTAAAAAGTCGTCTACCCTTTTGTAATCAGCGCGATCTTTCCGGGCTTCTTATACTTGTCAATTGCTGTACTACCAGGAAAACAAACTATACACCTTTAGTTAAATGACATTTCTAAGTTTATGCTTTACATTTTCAATTTTCGATTCGTTTTCTAACAACTGACTCGATGGAATCCCTCACCATCGGGTGTTCTCCATTTTTTAATTGAGCCAAAGCAGAATCAACAGACAGTCTGTCTTTATGCACCGTGTGTTAAACATCAAAAAAAAATTGTTAATTTTGTAAACATTTACGACGATTTGGAACACTTTCTTCACAACGTTCAAAAAACCTTAAATTTACCTGAAGTAACTTTCTTTAAATAAGTAAATAATACATACTTTTAAAAACTAAACGCGATCCAAACGCAAAAAAGTAAATAAACAAATTTAAACAAAATATATTAAAAAAAACCTTTTTTAAAATGGAATCTGCTGCATTCCTTTGTTATATTTGCAATATGCAATTCAACAATAATAAAAATATCAAAGTAACTTAAAATAGCATACAATCTGTGATAAGTGTTGTTGAGAAGGCAATCGGCCGGGGAAGCGGTTTCCAAGGGATTTTGAATAATATACAAAGCTTAATTAAAGACTTAATTTATTTCGCAAACTTATTTATATTAAAATTCCTAGATGTGAAGCAAATACAGGAATTAGGGATATTATAAAAATATAATTTTATTTAAAAATACATACTTTTTGGTTTGAAAACCACTAAAGTTATTAAATAATTTACGAATGTATTTCCAAGTGACCGCGCTTAATGAAACCAAGTCTAGTATTAATTTTCATGAAAAAAATGGCTTTACTTGTGGATGCCCTTTGACCAGTATACGGTTTCATTCCACAAGAATGGGTTTTTAGTACTGTAATATTTAAGTAATTATATTTTTAATAGTGCAATAATAGTTGCCAGATAAAATATAAAATCATGGTGATTTTGGGCGTTATAGGCCTCTTCATTATCCCATGTTGAGTTAGTATTTTTGCCCTTCGGACCTGTCCGTCACTTGCCAATATCGATTCGAATACTCTACCTCGCAACCAGACATTTCTAGGGAGAGAAGGGTCAATAATGTTAACTAAATCCCCCTGACGGTAAGTATTCAGGCAGCCACTTCTTCCAAAATATATTTCCATATTGTTGTGAAATGAGCCAATTTTGTCTCAATACAGTGCCATTATCGTCACAAGAAGTCATTGGTTTTAACTCACTTGAACTTCCAGAAAATGGTTCGGAGTTATAGCTTCTGAATTATTTTCCTCAACTGGAACATATGCAAGCGGTCTCGAATTAATAATATTTTCCACTTCAATTAACAAGCTTAAAAGAAGTTCATCAGTAGGGTGTCTGCATGGCATGATTTTCACCACCTCATTTCAGTTTACCTCAGCTATGGCCTTTCGTAACTCTCTTTCCGCTCCGACCAAATTTGTCCCATTATCACTATAGAATTCAAGTGGAATTCCCTTGCGCGCTATAAAGCTGCGAATGGCCAAAATACAAGAATTTGTCGTCAGAGAACGAGCAACTTCAATATGTACTGCCCGTATGGTCAAACATGTAAATAGACAGCCATATCGTTTTTTCCGTATGACGATTTACAGTCACCAAAATGGGCCCAAAAACGACTAATCCAGTATAGTTGAATGGATCAGAGTATGATGCGAGACTTGCACGGGGCAACTTTGAAATTTGTGGATTCTGGAGAACTGCCTTACAACGAATTATTCCTTTATAAGTAGCGCGCAATCTTGAAATAGAATATTTCTGCCCCAAATCATTAAATTCAGTTTCGTGATTTATGTGGTAAAATCTTTCATGATAGTGTAAAAGAATTAATTCAGTGATAGAACTTCAGTAGAGACGTCTACCATGTCAATCCTGCCATCTACACGCATAATGCCGTTGTCTAAATAGAGTGATTTAGAATATACATATATCGCTTGTTTTCGGTATGGGGATATTTGATTTAAGTGATGGGATTTCAGTGCAATAATTTTCAAGCTGAGCTTGTCTACATAATAAATGCTCAGCTTCCTTTAACTCCTCATGAGTTAACTCTCCAGTTGCCTTTTCAGTTTTGCTACAGATATTAATAAATCCTTGAAGGTAGCCTGCCGCTCTTACAAGACGAGACCATTTTGAAAATCGTAAGGTATTGAATACTGATTCATAGTTCGTAGTATTGTATACATGTTGTATACGCTCTGTCTCAGTGTTCTTAAAATTAGTTTCTGTACGTGGCCACTGATCTTCAGTTTGGAAGATAAATCCTGTAGCATTGAACCATCGGGAAGAACTAGATATTTTTGGAATTCGGGACCATTTCGTTGCGTCATCAGCTACATTTTGTACCCAATTCCACCCTTTTGCTGTCGTTATTTCCAAAATCTCGGTGATTCTAAAAGCCACAAATTGCTGATATTGCCGGCGATCGGAGTTAATCCAACTGAGAACAGTCTTTGAATCAGACCAAAAATATTTCCTCGAAATTTTGATCTCATGATTTTCCACAACAAATTTTGCAATTCGCGCTCCTACCAGGGCAGCCATTTGCTCAAGTCTGGGGACGGATGTAATTTTCATCGGCGCTACTCTACTCTTAGCCCCCACTATAGAGCAAATAACAATGCCACCTTTCTGCAACCTAAGGTAAGACACTGTCGCATATCCGTCTTTGCAAGCAACAACGAATGTATGCAGTTGTATGTCAACGCCTTCATAATTATTGAATGATTTCAAATAACATCTTTTTGTTTTAATTTTATGAATATCTTGTACTGTTTTGACCCACTGGCTCCATTTTTGTATCAATTCAGCAGGAATTGGTATATACCAGTCTATTTTGGATCGCCATACCTCTTGCATCAGTACTTTGACGTACGTTATAATATGTTCAATCAGTCATAGATTAACATAACAAGTCATAGCATTTTACGCCTGGCCTGTGCTTTTATTAAGGAAAATAGACGCAACTTTAAAAGTTATAACATCATCCACGACGCAACTTTAAAAGTTATAACATCATCCTGATGTTCCCAGAAAACACCTAAAACTTTTTCGACAAGTGTTTACTCTTTGAAGTTTATGCATTTAACACCATTCGAAACCGATGCTGGAAATGCTTGCTTCACTAACATGATGTTAGATATACAGTTTTTAATAATAAAAACCAGCTTGACGGTGTACACATGAGACATCTGAAATTAATTGGATAGCATGTTTCGGTGTCTCCAAAGAATCTACGTAATCATCAACGTAATGATTTTGTTTCATAGATTTTGCAGCCAATGGAAATTTGATTTTAAATATATCAGCATTTAAATTTTAATGTATTGCGATATACTTGGGGCACACGTAGCTCCAACAATCATCACAAGCATAACATAAACCTCAGGATCTCTACTTTGATCACATTCTCGCCAAGGAAATCGTTGACGCACAATCTTCTGGCCGTATGTGCACCTGATGAAACATCTCTTCAATGTCCCCGCAAATTTAAGAAGAATAGATGGAAGGGAGGCCATCAGGTCTGGCCCTTTTAATAGAAACGAGTTTAAAGACAATCCACTCGATTTGGCTGCCGCATCCCAAACGACGCGAGACTTTCCGGGTTTATTCTTATTAAAGACGGCAAAAATTGGAAGATACCAAGTTTGTCCGTCAGCACGTTTTATTTCTGCCCTTCTCAGCTTGCGTAAATAGCCTTTAGCCATGTAATTCGATATTGTATTTTTGAAAATGTTGTAGAGGTCGTGATTTTGACCTAATTTTCTTTCTAGACACACGAGACGTTCTAAAGCCATTTCATAACTATGTGGCAGTTTAAAGTTATTTTCATAACAGTGGAACCTCATAGTGCCCATTCTCTTTATGTCTTGTATATTTAATTAGCAAATTTATTGCACGCATATCATTTTCTGCGATAAGGGGATCTTTTGCACAAATGCCAACACTTTCAAGCGAATAAAAATTCTTAACTAATTCATCTAATGTTTCATCCGCAGAACAATCGCAAATATGAAATGAAAAATGCTTACTTGTGTTTTCAGGTTCGGCCATTGAGCGATAAATAAGCCAACCTAGCTTTGTACGCACAGCAACAGGTTCATGGGGAGCCCCTTCCCGAGTCTTATTTAAGATTCCTAAATCGAAATGGTTTAATCCGATTAACAGTTTTGGTACTTCATCCACACAACTTTCAATGGAAAATCTTCGCAGGTGGCGATAACGTTGGGGCAACTGCATGTAGTCCAATAACTGTGTTGTCAAATTAAACGATTCTACGGTACGCACATTTAAGTTTATATGCCTTTTATTTTCTCCAGAAATTTCAATTATCAATTTCTTTGAATTTATCACATTTCTGCCCATAACTCATATCCATCGTAAACATAATGGATTAGAAACACCTTTCATCTTTAATTCACGTGCGATCGATTCGTCCATCAGGCTGATTGACGATCCTTCGCCAATAAATGCGAAAGTCTCAATTATTTTACCATTGCCGTACACTTTTATTGGAATTATTTTAAATAAAATATTTTGCGTTCTCTTAATGTGTGAATTATGTACTGATTCTTTTTGTTCGCTAACCAAATCTGTATATTTTGCATCTTTTTTATTTGTGTTTGACGTTTCTTTATTTTCGGTGTTCGTTGAAGATGAATAGCGGTGTAATGAAGGATGGTGATAATATTCACAGCCCTCTTTATCGCACAACTTCTTTCTATTTTACAGAGTTTCTTCATTCTCACCGCGATCTAACGATTGATATGATGGGCGACTGCTTACAGCTTTGCAGTTGTTGTCGCACACACAGTCTCAATTATTTTACCATTGCCGTACACTTTTATTGGAATTATTTTAAATAAAATATTTTGCGTTCTCTTAATGTGTGAATGATGTACTGATTCTTTTTGTTCGCTAACCAAATCTGTATATTTTGCATCTTTTTTATTTGTGTTTGACGTTTCTTTATTTTCGGTGTTCGTTGAAGATGAAAAGCGGTGTAATGAAGGATGGTGATAATATTCACAGCCCTCTTTATCGCACAACTTCTTTCTATTTTACAGAGTTTCTTCATTCTCACCGCGATCTAACGATTGATATGATGGGCGACTGCTTACAGCTTTGCAGTTGTTGTCGCACACACATCATCTACGCTCATCACTGTGAGAGTTGATATATGCTCTCTTGTTTGTTGTTGGTTTATCGTTAGTGGTGTATTGTTTGCTGCTGCTATTATTATTATATTTTTTAGTCGTGGGCTGTGATGATATTGTACTGGCTATTAATCCTATGTTAAAAAGCCAATTGTCAAAAGCAGACAAATTTGGTTTTTTGTTTCTTGGAACTGACTGACTGGCACTTTGCTGCAATTGTGAGATATTAATATATTGTGTTCCTGTTGTAAAATTATTTGTGTGTGCATGGTAGACGAAATTGGTTCATTACACTCTGCGACAAATGGTAAGGGTCAGTGATCGGTTTGGAATGAAACCACCGGGGAAAGTTATATTGGTAAAAAAAAAGTCATACGTGTTCCAGCGTTTCGCTGGGTCTCATCTAGGAATCGAGATATATCGATTTGAAGTTAGTAAGTATCGTATGAGGGGAGCCAAAAACGTGACAAATTCCCCTATACGATACTTACTAACTTTAAATCGATATATCTCGATTCCTAGATGAGACCCAACGAAACGCTGGGACACGTATGACCTTTTTTTTGACCGATATAACTTTCCCCGGTGGTTTCATCCCAAACCGATTGTGGCTGTCGCACAGTGTTATTAATAAATGCTCGTTCATTGGCGAGTAATCCGTAAACGTTGTACTTGGGGTGGAATTGAGGTGTTATAACACGGTAAGTTTGAAAAGGTTACAACAGCAGGTGAGTGTATGGCGGTTTGTGCATTATTGATATGCTCGTCGTTGATTACCACTACTGGTAGAGATGGCCGATGCACAAATTGGAGCGACGGTTGTGATAGAGGAGCATGGATCATTGGCGACGGCGGGGAAATGGTTCAAACCGAATTTTGAGGGATTTGATTTGAAATGCTGCTTTTAATGTGATTTTGTTCTGCCAGTATAGTGGGAATTTCCAAATATAAAGTTTTGTTAGGCATATTGGTTTCTTGACGAGATATATTGGTTGTTCGTTTGGGGTTTCTGAACAATTTTCTACGGTTTGTTTTTGGAAGGTCATTTCGTTTACCCAGTTTCGAGTAATTGGGATCTATTAGACGAGGCGTTACTCATGTCATCAGCTTCTTGTAGAAGTTGATATTTTTTATTTAAGTATTCGCGTGCAATTTTGTTTGTTCTTCATATAGTGCTCGTTCTTCTTCAAGTCGTTGAAGCTGTATTTGAACATTACGCAATTGAGACTGTTGAGATTGAGCTGAGCGGTGGCTGCTCATGCTATTAGCAGGTGAGGCTGAACTTGTTAAAAATTGTGGACTCCGAGAGGTTATGTTGTCTGCAATGTTAAGGCAACTTATGTGAAACTGTTTGTTGCATTTGCTACAAGTAGCCATTTTGTCGTCGGATGGATTGTAACATAGCGAGCAATTGTTATTTTGTTCTTGACCCTTCGAAATGTCTTTATCCATTTGTACTTACAGTGAGAATTGCAATAATGTTTGCGCTGTAGGTGACTTCGGTGCAAATTTTTGTAAACTGCAAAAAGAATTTTAAAATTTTGAGAACGCAATCTACCAGGGAAGCGGTTTCCAAGGGATTTTGAATAAAATACAAAGCTAAATAAAACACTTAATTTATTTTGCAAACGTATTTACATTAAAACTACTAGATGTGAAACAAATAGAGGAATTAGGGTAATTATAAAAAAATAATTTTTTTTAAAAATACATACTTTTTGGTTTGAAAACCACTAAAGTTATTAAATAATTTACGAATGTATTGCCAAGTGACCGCGTTTAATGAAACCAAGTCTAGTAAAAATGTTCATGAAAAAATGGTGATATTTGTGGACGCTTCTTGACAAGTAAAAGGTTTCGCTAACAAATAGTTACGAATAGACATCCACAAGAATGTTTTTTTAGTACTGTAATATATAATTAATAATGTTTTTAATAATGCAATGAGTTGCCAGATAAAATATAAAATCATGGTGATTTTAGGCGTGGCGTCAACAAGTGTAATAAAGTTTTATATAAGTATAGTGGACCTGCATTAAAATAACACCGTCAACTACATCATGATAGTGAAGAGGGTTTTGCTGAATCAAACGTAAAGAAAGTGAAAAAGCAGATTCTGCTGTCAACTCTCAACACTCCACAACAGCAACAATCCTATGTAAAAACCAACATCGAAGGCTCTTCAAAAAGCATTCAACAAAAGATACCGTACTTGAAGACACAACATTAAGCATATACAAAATGGAACGCAACTCCTTATCCGTCAACAACGTTTACTAACACATGATTAGAATAAATGTCAACTACATTTGCGGCAGCCCGACAAAATTTGCAGTTATCCTCTTCATCACATGTTAACAATGAAAATCCTTCAACATTTTGCGATAATTGCAACATTACATTACCCTTCAATAGTTGGTTTAGACATTACAGACATTACTCAAATATAATAGCGCACAAGCTATTAGTGGAAATATACAAGGAATGTGTAGCTTACAGCTAGACGATTTTTTAAGGGATGATAAGAAGTCTATTAAAAAACTATTAATGAATAGTTTAGAAACCCATATTAAAATAAAGTTCAACTTGGAGCTAGTGGGAGTATATATAAAGCTTTACGCGGAAGAACTGTTATTGGTAATAATATTTCATATAACCAAAATGTATATAACTGGTAATATAGAAGACGTTTTTAAGGATCAGGTGGAGATTCTATAACCAAATATGTCTGAATTTCAAAAAATGGATTCCGGACGGACTATAATAAAAATAGACCGGATGAAGGATGGTGATAATATTCACAGCCATCTTAATTGCACTACTTCCTTCTATTTTACAGAGTTTCCTCATTCTCACCAACTTCCATTTCCCACCGCGGTCTAACGATTAATATTATGGGCGACTGCTTACATCTTTGTAGTTGTTGTTGCACACACAGCATCTACGCTCATCACTGTGAGAGTGGATAGGTATATGCTCTCTTGTTTGTTGTTGGTTTATCGTTAGTGGTGTATTGTTTGCTGCTGCTATTATTATTATTATATTTCTTAGTTGTGGGCTGTGTAAATCCTTTGTTAAAAAGCCAATTGTCAAAAGCAGACAAATTTGGTTTTTTGTTTTGATTAACCAGCTGCATTTTAAGCGTTACCCACTTCATTTGGTAAGAAGGTGGGAGTTTTTGTATTAATTGATGGAGTAGGCACTAATTGTTTAATTCGTCTGGCAAATTGGCGGCATTAAATGTCGCAATTAAACTGCTACCATTTATGGCAAAAGAGTTAAGTGTTTGTAGATTATTTTCATCAACCTTTGGGGATGAATTAATTCTATTTTTTTATTGAATATAATATCTTTTCAGGTTGGCCATAAAGTAAGCGGAGCACGTCTAAGACGTTTAAGGGGTGTATGAGCATATGCTGAACGTAATGGAGCGCATCGCCTTTTAAATACTTCTGGAGACGGATTAGATTTTCGGCATCCGAGAAACAACAGGCAGTGGTGGACCATTCGACGGTAGATATGAAAAATGGTCTGTCTTCGGGGTTTTCAGAGAATGTCAGCAACTCTCTTGGAACTGACTGGCACTCATGCTACTTTGCTGCAATTGTGAGTGATTAAAATATTGTGTTCCTGTTGTAAAATCGTTTGTGTGTGCATGGTATACGAAATTGGTTCTTTATTAATAAATGCTCTTCTATTGGCGAGTTATCCATAAACGTTGTACTTGGATTAAAAGGTGGGGGTGGAATTGAGGTGTTATAACACGGTAAGTTTGAAAAGGTTACAACAGCAGGTGAGTGTGTGGCCGTATGTGTGCATGATTGATAAGCTCGTCGTTGATTACCACTACTGGTGGTGATGGCCGCTGTACAAATTGGAGCTACGGTTGTGATAGATGAGCATGAGTCATTGGGGACCACGAGGAAATGATTCAAATCCGAGTTTTGAGGGATTTGATTTGAAATGCTGCTTGTAATATGATTTTGTTCTGCCAGTATAGTTGGAATTTCCAAATATGAAGTTTGGTTAGGCATATTGGTTTCTTGACGAGATATGTTGGTTGTTCGTTTGGGGTTTCTGAACAATTTTTTACGGTTTGTTTTTGGAAGGGCATTTCGTTTACCCAGTTTCGAGTAGGTTGGGATCTATAAGACGAGGCGTTACTCATGTCATCAGCTCCTTGTAGAACTTGATATTTTTATTTAAGTATTCGCGTTGCAATTTTGTTTGTTCTTCATTTAGTGCTCGTTTGTTCTTCATTTAGTGCTCGTTCTTCTTCAAGTCGTTGAAGCTGTAATTGAACATTACGCAATTAAGACTGTTAAGATCGAGCTGAGTGGTGGTTGCTGATGCTATTAGCAGATGAGGCTGAACTAGTTAAACATTGTGGACTCCGAGAGGTTATGTTGTCTGCAATGTTAAGGCAACTTATCTGAAACTGTTTTTTGCATTTGCTACAAGTAGCCATTTTGTCGTCGGATGGATTGTGGCATAGCGAGCAATTGCTATTTTGTTCTTGACCCTTCGAAATGTCTTTATCCATTTGTACTTACAGTGAGAATTGCAATAATGTTTGCGCTGTAGGTGACTCCGGTGGAAATTTTTGTAAACTATAAAAAGAATTTTGAAATGTTGAGATGGCAATCGACAGGGGAAGCGGTTTTCATGGGATTTTGAATAAAATACAAAGCTTAATAAAAGACTTAATTTATTTCGCAAATGTATTTACATTCAAATTACCAGATGTGAAACAAATACAGGAATTAGGGAAATTATAAAAAATAATGTTAATTAAAAATACATACTTTTTGGTTTGAAAACCACTAAAGTTATTAAATAATTTACGAATGTATTTCCAAGTGACCGCGCTTAATGAAACCAAGTCCAGTAATAATTTTCATGAAAAAAATGGCGATATTTGTGGACGCTTCTTGACAAGTAAAAGGTTTCGTTAACAAATAGTTAGGAATAGACATCCACAAAAATTGTTTTTTAATACTGTTAAATTTATAAATAATGTTTTTAATAATGCAATAATAGTTGCCAGATAAAATATAAAATCATGGTGATTTTAGGCGTGGCGTCAACAAGTGTAATAAAGTTTTATATAACTATAGTGGACCTGCATTAGAATTACACCGTCAAATACATCATGATTGTGAAGTGGGTTTTGCTAAACCAAACGTAAAGAAAGTGAAAAAGCAGATTCTGCTGTCAACACTCAACACTGCACAACAGCTACAATCCTATGAGAAAACCAACATTGAAGGCTCTTCAAAAAGCATTCAACAACAGGTACCGTACTAGAAGACACAACATTAAGCATATACAAAATGGAACGCAACTCCTTATCCGTCAACAACGTCTACTAACACATGATTAGAAGAACTGTCATCTACATCTGCAGCAGCCCGACAAAATTTGCAGTTATCCTCTTCATCACATGTTAACAATGAAAATCCTACAACATTTTGATAATTGCAACATTCAATAGTTGGTTTAGACATTACAGAGCAACACAAATATAATAGCGCACAGGCTATTATTGGAAATATAAAAGAAATACGTAACTTAAAACTAGACGAATTTTTCAGGGATGATAAGAAGTCTATTGAAAAATTATTAATGAATAGTTTAGCAACCCATAATAAAATAAAGTTCAACTTGGAGCTAGTGGGAGTATATATAAAGCTTTACGCGGAAGAACTGTTGTTGGTAATAATATTTCATATAACCAAAATGATACAAGGTACCATAGCTGGTAATATAAAAGACGTTTTAAGGATCAGGAACATAGATGCAGATATAATTGTTCTTGAAAATGGAATTTCGTTAAATTTCACCAACATAGCCTTCCAAGAAGTAGAAAAATTTGAAATGTTAAACGGAGACATTAGCGCAAACGTGTTTGGTTACGACAAAAGTATTATGAAGTTGTTGGTCCATACTATTCCACCAAAAATAAAAAGCCAAATCAAATTAACTAAGTGCTCTTGGAGGAAGCAGATAAAACACACTATATATGTAAATAATACATCAAGGTAATTATACAAATTTAAATTAAATCAAGTGTCTATCATTATACTATAAAAATATATTTGTTTTCTTCTAGATTTTTACGAACACAACTGAACATATGTACACATACAATCAATGTTTTCAATATCCAGAATTAGCAGAATTATGAACAAACATAAAGGAAAGTGCAGTAAGTTGGTCAGGTACATACCAGAGAAAAGAAATGATACATTACGTTTCGAGAGCAGAAACAAGCAAATGGATGTGCCGTTTGTTATGTATGCTGACTTTGAATGCATATTGGCAAATGTCATTGATGACGATGAAAGTGTAAGTCGACGTGAACCATGTGCCTTCAGTTATTATATAAAATATAATTGTAATAATAATTTTGATAGATATAAGCTATTTACAGGAAAAGAAGCAGCTGAAGTTTTTGTTAAAAGTTTAGACAAGGAATGTATAAGTAGAGATATTTATAAGAAATTTCTTAAATTAAAAAATTTAAAAACGCTATCAATTGTCATATCTGCGAGAAAGGGTTAGTAAATGATAGACTAAGGGATCATTGCAATGTAAGTGGCAAATATAGAGGGCCAGCACACAACGAGTGTAATTTACATTATCGTGTCCCAAATTTTATTCCAATTTATTTTCATAATTGTTCTACTTACGATTCTCGCTTGTTTATAAGAGAACTATTCCAGGGCGCACAAAAATGATTCCCTTAAATAAGGAACTTTTTATTTTACTTTCGAACACAGTTGAAATGGAAGATGTAAAAAAACTAGTGTTGATGTTTTGAGACTCGCTTAGATTTATGACAGCCAGCTTAGATTCTTTAGCAAACAATCTCACTGACGATAATTTTCGTTGTGTTCGTACACATTTTTCTAACGATAATCACTTTAAACTTGTTAAAAGAAAGGGCATTTTTCCTTATGAGTTTTCAGATGATTATAAAAGTTAGAAGAAATCACTAAACTTTCTCCTATTGGTGCTTTTTATAGTAAGCTCTAAATTAATAATTTTTGAAAACGGGAGAACTTCTGCTAACAGATATATTTGAAAACTTTAGAAAAAAATGCGATATTTTCAAAACGCTCCGGCCACTAGGGATTAGCCACATGTTCGTCAACCGATGCATACAACTGTTTGAGGAGACTGGAGATGTAAAAGACACCGGTCGGGCCGCCCATGCTTTGTTCGAACACCGCATGTCATCAAAGCCGTTAAATCTAGAATTCACAGAAATCCGCCCCGAAAACAGAAAATCGTGGGTCGTGAGATGAATACCACGCAAAAGTCCATGAGTCGAATCATTAAAAAAGACTTGAGAATTTCAAAGGACGTACCGGACATTCAATGACTGCAGCTTGAAAAAAATAGGATTGAAAATGCAAACGTCTTTTGGCGAAGCGCGCTGATGACTTGCACAGAAAAATTTTGTTCACCGATGAAAGAATTTAACAAGCAAAATGATAGAGTTTATGTACGGTCATCTAAGGAAGCATCGGAACTGATCCCAAGGGTGGAAAAGGGTCATCACCCAGATCAATCATGGTTTAGTAAGTTGTCTCTTACGATGGGTCACTGACCTGCATTTCTGCGAACAAGGAGTCAAAACATCGGCCAAAGTTTATCAAGAAACCCGTTTTGGAAGCTGCTATGAAGCCTCTTAACAATTCCCTGTTCCAAAACCAGTCATGGACTGTCAAGCAGGTTATTGCGCCGGCCCTTAAGGCTAAAACGTCCCAGGCCCGGCTTCGAAACAATTTTCCAGCGATCATTTCCTCTGAAGAATGTCCCTCAGGCAGTCCAGATTTGAACTCATTGGATTACAAATTGTTGACGGTTTTAGAGGACAAAGTTTGTCACGAAAGATACCCCAACATTGGATCACTCAAGACTGCTTTGGATCGAGCTGTGGCCAATTTTCCAATAGACGACGCTCGTGCAGCTATTGACGATTGGTCAGTGCGACTTAAGGCGTGTGTAAAGGCAAAAGGCGGACCTTCGAATAAGCCGATTATTTTTGGATACAATATACATCAATAAATATATTAATAAATATTTGGTACAAAAACATTCAGTACTTTTTATCTTACAGCATAACACGTGTGTAACAGCATTTATGTCCCTACTAAGTACAAACTAGATGCAAGTTTATACTATAAGGCTCATGGGCTATTAAAACCACAGTTCAGTTACAGCTATTAACGGACATTGATATGCATAATTTCGTTAGAAAGGGTGTGTGAGGAGTATATCACAATGTGGTAAAAGGTATTCGAAGGCAAATAATAAAAATTTACCTGATTTTGATTAAAGCAAATCTTCTCTATATTTAATGTATTTAGATGCCAACAATATTTACGGTTGGGCAATGTCGCAGTATTTAGCTCTTCGTAATTTTAAATGGGTTCCTGAAAGTGAGATAATTAGTGACGTCAATCTTAAAACAACGTCAAGGAAGATATGTCAACGGGATACATATGCACATAACGATTTACCATTTTGCACGGAAAACAAGATATTTGGCCGATTTGTCTCCAAAACGGTTTTATTCCATTCAATACATGGTGCTTAAACAATGCATAGAGAATGATTTAATATTAAAGAATGTCCACCGAGTTTCATCATTCGATCAAATTCCTTGGTTAAAACAGTACATTGATTTAAATAATGGCCATAGATAAAATACCAGAAGCACGTTTGAATGTGTTTTTTAAATTACTTAGCAATGCTGTTTACGGTAAAACCATTGAGAATGTTGAGAAGCGGAAGGACGCTAAGTTAGTTACTCACTGGGAAAAAACTAGTCGTAATAAATTGAACGATATAGAACTAAGATTTGATAGTTCTGATTACCCGGACAACAATAAGTTTGGTATTCCAAAAAAGAATAAAAAGAATTAGATATGATGAAGACGAAAACTGTGGAATGGTTATGAATGAATTTGTTGGGTTAGGTCCAAAAATAACATAGAAGATTTAAAAATCTGCCAATAATGAGATGGTAAATGATGATTTTAATGTTAATTTAAATGAATTAGAATTATTAACTGAGCTTGATTCAAATCTTAATTTATCATATGTTGATGATGGGATAGATGATATATTTATAATTGTATTTATTAATAACATAATATTAATAACATTATATTATAATGAATTAGTTAAGTTTATATCCCTTCGTTGTTTAAGTTTTTTTGAATCAATTATTAAATAAAAACCATTTTAATTCAATTTAGAAAATATAAATGATATCCTTATTAAAATTGTGGAATCTGGTGAGTATACAAAAAAAAAACATGACAATATGTTTTGAAACATTTAAATAAATTTTTGGATAACTCCTGTTAAAGGACTATGTTGTATCTATACCATTAATTTCATCAAACATTTGCGCTACACAATTATTTCGAAGACGTGCATTCGAAGATATGGCACCGCCTGATAGTGTCACATTTCCTTCAATATACAGATAACTTCCACTCGGTAGAACATACAAGTCTTGATTTTGAATTGAGATTCTAATTTCATCATTATAGTTAAATGATTGTATATATGAAATGTAGATGTGATATTCCTTTTTCATTATGCTTTCATCTGATAGGGGTTTTTCAGTGACGTGAAGTAATTCAGACATTATGTTTTTAAATGTAGATTTAAAGATATCAAAATTTTTTGTTTTCCTTTGTTAGCAGTGGTCCTTTAGGTTTGACTGCATGAACGGGAATGTTTAGGTCCTTTCTTTGTGTTAGTATATTGGTCTAAGATAAAGTAGAAGTGTAATTTCTTTCCCGCGAAAATTAATTAATCGTGCTTCTTTATCAACAATCCAAACTTTTAGAGTACATATTTCTTCGACGTTTACTGGCAAATAAATACTATTTCTAGGTGTTTCTTCCAGTTTGTATCCTGGAGAAACGTTAATTGCAAATTAATGAAAGGTGTGTGCAGTTAAATTATTCATGTAAGCACCAGTTGTTATATTACACTGTCTTTTTAAATGTTGACGCGATGATAAAAAATATGTCTTGTATTCGGTATACTAATGTAAGTACGCTTTACCCAATTCCAAACAGAGGTTCTATAGAACGATCTTTGTTAAAATAAACCGCGTCATGCGAGGAAAATATTTCAATTTGCAATGTATTATTATTTGCTTTTATCTCTATTGTTTTGTTTTCATTTTGCTTTTTATATGCTGTCTTTATAGTTTTCACTACGTCAGTTAGCTCGTAGGAATCTATTGGTAATTCAATTACCATATCACCAATATGAAATAAATTATTAACATAATCAATGTTTGGAATTTTGTTGTATGAATGCAAATCTACCAAATATGCTTCATATTCCCCAGGTAATTCAATAGGGGGAGAATAATTAGCAGTTAATATAGAAGATTTTCCGCTCAAAGCTAATGTTACTGACATCATGAAAGTTAAATATTAAATGAAAACAAATGTTTTGTTTTATTTGAAATTATTTAAAATTACAGTATTTCATTTTTGTTTATCCATGAATTATGATGATTCGAGGAACCCAACCATTTATCATATACTCTAGAACCATTAGATTTCAATACTTTTTCTACAACATATGTGTTTGGAAAACGAGTACGTAGAAGCTCTTCCTTTTAGAATCCACCATTGATTGAGTTACCTTGATAGTCTTCTAGAAGATACGTCATTGGGTTTGTGTTTTGGATTGTTCTTATTTTAAATATTTCTGTAGTCCGATATGGTGTATATCCTTTTTCAAAAATGTGTTTATATTTACTTATACTGACATAATTTTCCACATTAAGTTTAGAAGGTATATATTTTTAGGCGATTATATACAGTATTTATCAACTTGTTTTCGTTTTCATCACTTACATCGTTTGGAACCATTATGATTGTTCTGTGCACTTTGCTGTTTTAAGTTTCCAAAAACTTTTTATAGTTAGTATAACAACGGTAGTTGCCGTTGAAGTTAATTCTTTCCACATCATACCCTTTAACGTTCTGGTAAAATGTCAATAATTGAAACCTTCATTATGCTGTATGTTGAGTAGTGATTGATTGAATGTGTTTTCATAAGTTGTTCAAATTGTTTATTAAAAAATTCTTTCCCATCAGCAGTCTGTATACTGTTGCGTATACGTCGTAAGTTTAATATTCTTTGAAATGCACCAGTTAAATCAGTGGCATTTTTTGATTTAGTTGCTTTAACCCAAACAAATTTAGAAAAAGTGTCAATAACAGTTAACATATATTTATATCCTATATTTAGTTATGACCAATTTCCCATTCAACCAAGTCAGCTTGCCATAAGTCATCAATTCCTATAATTACTACTATTCGTTGCTGAAATTTTTTCTTGCTTGGCCATGCAGTTCGTTTACTATTGATCTTCTTTCCATTTTTGATGATGTTACAAATAAATAAATTCTTAATCGTTGGATGGTTGGATGTATATCGTTATAATATTTTTAAGATTCTTATTCAAGTTTGCTATTTCTTCTCTGACATTATTTATTTTCTTGTTAAATTCGCTTCTTAGTTTTTCTTGTAAATCGAGGATATGTGTTTGTAAGTAAGCTTTGCTGACTGCATCTGTTTCTGCTGACGGCGGTGCCAAATTTTTTTATTTGGATATCGATGTTGTTATTCCTATCCGTAGTAATTCCAAATACTTCCTTAACCTTGCTCCTTAATATAACAGAACGATTTTTAAAAAAGTTGCCGAACTTGTCGAAGCTCATGTTGCGATTAATAGATTTTTCTCTAATATCAGTAAACTATATCAGCTTCCCTCTGTTCCTTAATTATGGATACTATTTTATTATTATAATTTGTATTGCCAGAGCTCTGTGAAGCCAAGAATTCCAATGATCCTCCTTAACCGTTTTGATAATAGTGGTTTCATCGTTGTCTTCTTTAAATTGACTTATCGGAGTGGTACTATCGAATTTTAAACCCTGTTGATTTGTAGTTATAAGTCTTTTAACATTAGTTAGTTTTAATATTTGATTTAATGGTTCGATGACTGGCCTAAAAGATTTAGATAATTTATCACTTTTTTCCGCTTACCCTACTTTTGTGCTGAAAAACTTCTTTTTATGATTTTTCTCGACTGAGTTAATTCCCCTAGAAAGGTTTCCTCCTTGTTTATAGGCTGATTTGTAGCTTATAGGTTGATTATATCAACTGATGGACAGTTTGTTTCAACTGATAGACTGCTAATTTCAACTGGTAGATTGTATATATGAAATGTAGATGTGATATTCCTTTTTCATTATGCTTTCATCTGATAGGGGTTTATCAGTGACGTGAAGTAATTCAGACATTATGTTTTTAAATGTAGATTTAAAGATATCAAAATTTTTTGTTTTCCTTTGTTAGCTGTGGTCCTTTAGGTTTGACTGCATGAACGGGAATGTTTAGGTCCTTTCTTTGTGTTAGTATATTTATTATAAATATTAATTTTGATATTGGTCTAAGATAAAGTAGAAGTGTAATTTCTTTCCCGCGAAAATTAATTAATCGTGCTTCTTTATCAACAAATAAAACTTTTAGAGTACATATTTCTTCGACGTTTACTGGCAAATAAATACTATTTCTAGGTGTTTCTTCCAGTTTGTATCCTGGAGAAACGTTAATTGCAAATTAATGAAAGGTGTGTGCAGTTAAATTATTCATGTAAGCACCAGTTGTTATATTACACTGTCTTTTTAAATGTTGACGGGATGATAAAAAATATATCTTGTATTCGGTATACTAATGTAAGTACGCTTTACCCAAAGAACGATCTTTGTTAAAATAAACCGCGTCATGCGAGGAAAATATTTCAATTTGCAATGTATTATTATTTGCTTTTATCTCTATTGTTTTGTTTTCATTTTGCTTTTTATATGCTGTCTTTATAGTTTTCACTACGTCAGTTAGCTCGTAGGAATCTATTGGTAATTCAATTACCATATCACCAATATGAAATAAATTATTAACATAATCAATGTTTGGAATTTTGTTGTATGAATGCAAATCTACCAAATATGCTTCATATTCCCCAGGTAATTCAATAGGGGGAGAATAATTAGCAGTTAATATAGAAGATTTTCCGCTCAAAGCTAATGTTACTGACATCATGAAAGTTAAATATCAAATGAAAACAAATGTTTTGTTTTATTTGAAATTATTTAAAATTACAGTATTTCATTTTTGTTTATCCATGAATTATGATGATTCGAGGAACCCAACCATTTATCATATACTCTAGAACCATTAGATTTCAATACTTTTTCTACAACATATGTGTTTGGAAAACGAGTACGTAGAAGCTCTTCCTTTTAGAATCCACCATTGATTGAGTTACCTTGATAGTCTTCTAGAAGATACGTCATTGGGTTTGTGTTTTGGATTGTTCTTATTTTAAATATTTCTGTAGTCCGATATGGTGTATATCCTTTTTCAAAAATGTGTTTATATTTACTTATACTGACATAATTTTCCACATTAAGTTTAGAAGGTATATATTTTTAGGCGATTATATACAGTATTTATCAACTTGTTTTCGTTTTCATCACTTACATCGTTTGGAACCATTATGATTGTTCTGTGCACTTTGCTGTTTTAAGTTTCCAAAAACTTTTTATAGTTAGTATAACAACGGTAGTTGCCGTTGAAGTTAATTCTTTCCACAGCATACCCTTTAACGTTCTGGTAAAATGTCAATAATTGAAACCTTCATTATGCTGTATGTTGAGTAGTGATTGATTGAATGTGTTTTCATAAGTTGTTCAAATTGTTTATTAAAAAATTCTTTCCCATCAGCAGTCTGTATACTGTTGCGTATACGTCGTAAGTTTAATATTCTTTGAAATGCACCAGTTAAATCAGTGGCATTTTTTGATTTAGTTGCTTTAACCCAAACAAATTTAGAAAAAGTGTCAATAACAGTTAACATATATTTATATCCTATATTTAGTTATGACCAATTTCCCATTCAACCAAGTCAGCTTGCCATAAGTCATCAATTCCTATAATTACTACTATTCGTTGCTGAAATTTTTTCTTGCTTGGCCATGCAGTTCGTTTACTATTGATCTTCTTTCCATTTTTGATGATGTTACAAATAAATAAATTCTTAATCGTTGGATGGTTGGATGTATATCGTTATAATATCTTTAAGATTCTTATTCAAGTTTGCTATTTCTTCTCTGACATTATTTATTTTCTTGTTAAATTCGCTTCTTAGTTTTTCTTGTAAATCGAGGATATGTGTTTGTAAGTAAGCTTTGCTGACTGCATCTGTTTCTGCTGACGGCGGTGCCAAATTTTTTATTTGGATATCAATGTTATTATTCCTATCCGTAGTAATTCCATATACTTCCTTAACCTTGCTCCTTAATATAACAGAACGATTTTTAAAAAAGTTGCCGAACTTGTCGACGCTCATGTTGCGATTAATAGATTTTTCTCTAATATCAGTAAACTATATCAGCTTCCCTCTGTTCCTTAATTATGGATACTATTTTATTATTATAATTTGTATTGCCAGAGCTCTGTGAAGCCAAGAATTCCAATGATCCTCCTTAACCGTTTTGATAATAGTGGTTTCATCGTTGTCTTCTTTAAATTGACTTATCGGAGTGGTACTATCGAATTTTAAACCCTGTTGAGTTGTAGTTATAAGTCTTTTAACATTAGTTAGTTTTAATATTTGATTTAATGGTTCGATGACTGGCCTAAAAGATTTAGATAATTTATCACTTTTTTCCGCTTACCCTACTTTTGTGCTGAAAAACTTCTTTTTATGATTTTTCTCGACTTAGTTAATTCCCCTAGAAAGGTTTCCTCCTTGTTTATAGGCTGATTTGTAGCTTATAGGTTGATTATATCAACTGATGGACTGTTTGTTTCAACTGATAGACTGCTAATTTCAACTGGTAGACTGTTAATTTAAACTGGTAGGCTGTTTATTTTAACTGGTGGGCTGTTTATTTCAACTGGTAGGCTCTTAATTTCAACTGGTAGACTGTTTATTTCAACTAGTAGTCTGTTAATTTCAACTGGTTTGGCTGTTAATTTCAACTGAGAGGCTGTTTCTTTAAACTTGTAGGCTGTTTATTTTAACTGGCAGTCTGTTAATTTTAACCAGTTTGGCTGTTAATTTCAACTGGTATGCTGTTAATTTCAACTGCTTTGCTGGTACTTTCAACTGGTAGGCTGTTAATTTCAACTGGTTTGGCTGTTAATTTCAACTGGGAGGCTGTTTATTTAAATTTGTAGGATGTTCATTTCAACTGGTATGCTGGTAATTTCCACTGGTATGCTGTTAGTTTCAATTTGTAGGCTGTTCATTTCAACTGGTACGCTGTCTATTGGACTATTTAACTTCATCGACGTCTGTTGGAATCAGAGGTTGATTTATTACTAATTATGAAGGTACCCATTGAAACCTTTTCTATAACGTCTACAGCTAATTTCGTCTTGTTTTTTTATAACTTAAAATCCATGTTTATCTCTCCAACACTCCCGGCATATATCACGAAAGTTATCAAACGTCATATCGCTTCCAACATGATCATTTTATATATATGTTTCATATTTATTTCATCTTGTTTAAACATTATTATAATATTAGCGTTATCGCGAATTAAATGTTTCGGAATATGTGTATATGTTTGACATAAATAGAATGAATCTATATCGCGATGTCGACCCATACAAAAGTATAATCTTATATTGTTTGGTTTTTCGCATACAATATCATCAAATAAAAATATTGAATATGGGTTGGCATGTTCAAGCTCAATAGCATTTTCTCCATTTGTATATGTATAATCAATTATACATTAATAGCATATTTAATAATTATATGTATTAAATATAATTATAAGAGGGAGAAAATTTTTAAATCTTTAATTGTGGGCATTTATGTTTAAAATTTCTATGTAATATTTAATAAATAAACATTAATGTAATATTCAATAGTATTTCTAGGTTACATATTTTTTCTCAAGCTTTGCTTATAAATTTTAATATCTTGATCAATAGTTTTTTTTTCATTTTTTGGCCTTGCTCAAAGCATAACCTCGTTAATATATTTCAACATCCTGCTCATAAAATCCTTTAATATCGTAAACTTGAATGTATATCTTATGTAAAGCGAAACAAGTGGGAATATAATGGTTATTATAAAAGGTATACAATTTTTTTCCAGTATGTTGTGCCAACATATCATAATTTTATGATTATTTTGCTTCTTGACAACGTATGAAATTCCATTCTTTTGTCGAAATCCAAACGAAATGTCTTCAATCGGTGGATCATTCAGCAAGGAATCGAAAAACTCGTACTGATCTAGTCGAATTTGAATGTAGTCCTTGTAGGAATCTATTGGTAGGAATCTATTGGTAATTCAATTTATTGGTAATTCAATTACCATAACCCCAATATGAAATAAATTATTAACATAATCAATGTTTGGAATTGAGTTGTATGAATGCAAATCTACCAAATATGCTTCATATTCCCCAGGTAATTCAATAGGGGGAGAATAATTAGCAGTTAATATAGAAGATTTTCCGCTCAAAGCTAATGTTACTGACATCATGAAAGTTAAATATCGAATGAAAACAAATGTTTTGTTTTATTTGAAATTATTTAAAATTACAGTATTTCATTTTTGTTTATCCATGAATTATGATGATTCGAGGAACCCAACCATTTATCATATACTCTAGAACCATTAGATTTCAATACTTTTTCTACAACATATGTGTTTGGAAAACGAGTACGTAGAAGCTCTTCCTTTTAGAATCCACCTTTGATTGAGTTACTTTGATAGTCTTCTAGAAGATACGTCATTGGGTTTGTGTTTTGGATTGTTCTTATTTTAAATATTTCTGTAGTCCGATATGGTGTATATCCTTTTTCAAAAATGTGTTTATATTTACTTATACTGACATAATTTACCACATTAAGTTTAGAAGGTACATATTTCTAGGCGATTATATACAGTATTTATCAACTTGTTTTCGTTTTCATCACTTACATCGTTTGGAACCATTATGATTTGTCTGTGCACTTTGCTGTTTTAAGTTTCCAAAAACTTTTTATAGTTAGTATAACAACGGTAGTTGCCGTTGAAGTTAATTCTTTCCACATCATACCCTTTAACGTTCTGGTAAAATGTCAATAATTGAAACCTTCATTATGCTGTATGTTGAGTAGTGATTGATTGAATGTGTTTTCATAAGTTGTTCAAATTGTTTATTAAAAAAATTCTTTCGCATCAGCAGTCTGTATACTGTTGCTTATACGTCGTAAGTTTAATATTCTTTGAAATGCAGCAGTTAAATCAGTGACATTTTTTGATTTAGTTGCTTTAACCCAAACAAATTTAGAAAAAGTGTCAATAACAGTTAACATATATTTATATCCTATATTTAGTTATGACCAATTTCCCATTCAACCAAGTCAGCTTGCCATAAGTCATCAATTTCTATCATTACTACTATTCGTCGCTGAAATTTTTTCTTGCTTGGCCATGCAGTTCGTTTACTATTGATCTTCTTTCCATTTTTGATGATGTTACAAAAATATAAATTCTAAATCGTTGGATGGTTGGATGTATATCGTTATAATATCTTTAAGATTCTTATTCAAGTTTGCTATTTCTTCTCTGACATTATTTATTTTCTTGTTAAATTCGCTTCTTAATTTTTCTTGTAAATCGAGGATATGTGTTTGTAAGTAAGCTTTGCTGACTGCATCTGTTTCTGCTGACGGCGGTGCCAAATTTTTGATTTGGATATCGATGTTATTATTCCTATCCGTAGTAATTGCAAATACTTCCTTAACCTTGCTCCTTAATATAACAGAACGATTTTTAAAAAAGTTGCCGAACTTGTCGACGCTCATGTTGCGATTAATAGATTTTTCTCTAATATCAGTAAATTATATCAGCTTCCCTCAGTTCCTTAATTATGGATACTATTTTATTATTATAATTTGTATTGCCAGAGCTCTGTGAAGCCAAGAATTCCAATGATCCTCCTTAACCGTTTTGATAATAGTGGTTTCATCGTTGTCTTCTTTAAATTGACTTATCGGAGTGGTACTATCAAATTTTAAACCCTGTTGAGTTGTAGTTATAGGTCTTTTAACATTAGTTAGTTTTAATATTTGATTTAATGGTTCGATGACTGGCCTAGAAGATTTAGATAATATATCACTTTTTTCCGCTTACCCTAATTTTGTGCTGAAAAACTTCTTTTTATGATTTTTCTCGACTTAGTTAATTCCCCTAGAAAGGTTTCCTCCTTGTTTATAGGTTGATTTGTAGCTTATAGGTTGATTATATCAACTGATGGACAGTTTGTTTCAACTGATAGACTGCTAATTTCAACTGGTAGACTGTTAATTTAAACTGGTAGGCTGTTTATTTTAACTGGTGGGCTGTTTATTTCAACTGGTAGGCTCTTAATTTCAACTAGTAGACTGTTTATTTCAACTGGTAGTCTGTTAATTTCAACTGGTTTGGCTGTTAATTTCAACTAAGAGGCTATTTCTTTAAACTTGTAGGCTGTTTATTTTAACTGGTAGTCTGTTAATTTTAACCGGTTTGGCTGTTAATTTCAACTGGGAGGCTGTTTCTTTAAACTTGTAGGATGTTAATTTCAACTGGTATGCTGTTAATTTCAACTGCTTTGCTGGTAATTTCAACTGGTAGGCTGTTAATTTTAACTTGTGGGCTGTTTATTTCAACTGGTAGTCTGTTTATTTCAGCTAGTATGGTGCTATTTTAACTGGTAGGCTGTCAATTTAAACTAGTAGGCTGCTTATTTCAACTGGTAGTCTGTTAAGTTCAACTGGTTTGGCTGTTAATTTCAACTGGGAGGCTGTTTCTTTAAATTTGTAGGATGTTAATTTCAACTAGTATGCTGGTAATTTCCACTGGTATGCTGTTAGTTTCAATTTGTAGGCTGTTCATTTCAACTGGTACGCTGTCTATTGGACTATTTAACTTCATCGACGTCTGTTGGAATCAGAGGTTGATTTATTACTAATTATGAATGTACTCATTGAAACCTTTTCTATAACGTCTACAGCTAATTTCGTCTTATTTTTTTTATAACTTAAAATCCATGTTTATCTTTCCAACACTCCCGGCATATATCACGAAATTTATCAAACGTCATATCGCTTCCAACATGATCATTTTATATATATGTTTCATATTTATTTCATCTTGTTTAAACATTATTATAATATTAGCGTTATCGCGAATTAAATGTTTCGGAATATGTGTATATGTTTGACATAAATAGAATGAATCTATATCGCGATGTCGACCCATACAAAAGTATAATCTTATATTGTTTGGTTTTTCGCATACAATATCATCAAATAAAAATATTGAATATGGGTTGGCATGTTCAGGCTCAATAGCATTTTTTCCATTTGTATATGTATAATCAATTATACATTAATAACATATTTAATAATTATATGTATTAAATATAATTATGTTTAAAATTTCTATGTAATATTTAATAAATAAACATAAATGTAATATTCAATAGTATTTCTAGGTTACATATTTTTTCTCAAGCTTAGCTTATAAATTTTAATATCTTGATTAATAGTTTTTTTTCATTTTTTGACCTTGCTCAAAGCATAACCTCGTTAATATATTTCAACATCCTGCTCATAAAATCCTTTAATATCGTAAACTTGAATGTATATCTTATGTAAAGCGAAACAAGTGGGAATATAATGGTTATTATAAAAGGTATACAATTTTTTTCCAGTATGTTGTGCCAACATATCATAATTTTATGATTATTTTGCTTCTTTCTTGACAAGGTAAGAAATTTCATTCTTTTGTCGAAATCCAAACGAAATGTCTTCAATCGGTGGATCAAAACTCGTATTGATCTAGTCGAACTTGAATGTAGTCCTTGTATAGAGGTTTAAATCTCAACGTTGTTGAAAATCCACACTTTACTTTCAATTTTATAAATAATTTTTATAAATTTATAAAATATTCAAATTTGAAGACGATTTCTTGGTTTTGAAAATATTTCTTCTCTTTCTTAATAGTGTGATCCATGCAACTTTGATGAGTAAAAAAGTACTGAAGATTTGTTCATAAAACTTCATCGTAAAATGTTTAAAGTTGAGAGATCAGAAATCGCATTGGTTGATTAACAATTTTTGAAGAAAATTTTGCCAAAAAAAAATTTTTTTTTAAAACATATAAATCCCAAACGGAAAAACGTGTAGAGTCTTATAACTTTCACGTAAAGTAACATAACCTATAAACAAAATGCGACATAGATCATAGAAATCGATTAACGCGTTCTGCTTTTATTTACAATTAAGTCAAGTTACTTAATTGTAAATAAAAGCAGAACGCGTTAATCGATTTCTATGATCTATGTCGCATTTTGTTTATAGGTTATGTTACTTTACGTGAAAGTTATAAGACTCTACACGTTTTTCCGTTTGGGATTTATATGTTTTAAAAACAAAAAAAAAATTTTTTTGGCAAAATTTTCTTCATAAATTTATTTCTAATTGCAAAAATGTTGATTTGGTAGAGAAACAGTATATTAATGGATTAAAGAAAATGTAAATATTAATTTTTCTCAATTTATTTCAGCAAAATCAAACTAGTCGTTCTCGAGTTATGTCAAACTACGTTTTTGCCAACATTTTACAACTAAGCGAAAAAACATCAAGATAAGGAAAAATGTAAAAGGTCATAAAAAACACATACGAACGCAAAACCCTTTAAGGGTTTTAATATACTGACCTAGTACCATCACCCTGACTTGGAATTTCTCACCCCCCAGATTGGCTGTTGAAACCTTCATTATGCTGTATGTTGAGTAGTGATTGATTGAATGTGTTTTCATAAGTTGTTCAAATTGTTTATTAAAAAATTCTTTCCCATCAGCAGTCTGTATACTGTTGCGTATACGTCGTAAGTTTAATATTCTTTGAAATGCAGCAGTTAAATCAGTGACATTTTTTGATTTAGTTGCTTTAACCCGAACAAATTTAGAAAAAGTGTCAATAACAGTTAACATATATTTATATCCTATATTAAGTTATGACCAATTTCCCATTCAACCAAGTCAGCTTGCCATAAGTCATCAATTTCTATCATTACTACTATTCGTCGCTGAAATTTTTTCTTGCTTGGCCATGCAGTTCGTTTACTATTGATCTTCTTTCCATTTTTGATGATGTTACAAAAATATAAATTCTTAATCGTTGGATGGTTGGATGTATATCGTTATAATATCTTTAATATTCTTATTCAAGTTTGCTATTTCTTCTCTGACATTATTTATTTTCTTGTTAAATTCGCTTCTTAATTTTTCTTGTAAATCGAGGATATGTGTTTGTAAGTAAGCTTTGCTGGCTGCATCTGTTTCTGCTGAGGGCGGTGCCAAATTTTTGATTTGGATATCGATGTTATTATTCCTATCCGTAGTAATTCCAAATACTTCCTTAACCTTGCTCCTTAATATAACAGAACGATTTTTAAAAAAGTTGCCGAACTTGTCGACGCTCATGTTGCGATTAATAGATTTTTCTCTAATATCAGTAAATTATATCAGCTTCCCTCAGTTCCTTAATTATGGATACTATTTTATTATTATAATTTGTATTGCCAGAGCTCTGTGAAGCCAAGAATTCCAATGATCCTCCTTAACCGTTTTGATAATAGTGGTTTCATCGTTGTCTTCTTTAAATTGACTTATCGGAGTGGTACTATCAAATTTTAAACCCTGTTGAGTTGTAGTTATAGGTCTTTTAACATTAGTTAATTTTAATATTTGATTTAATGGTTCGATGACTGGCCTAGAAGATTTAGATAATATATCACTTTTTTCCGCTTACCCTAATTTTGTGCTGAAAAACTTCTTTTTATGATTTTTCTCGACTTAGTTAATTCCCCTAGAAAGGTTTCCTCCTTGTTTATAGGTTGATTTGTAGCTTATAGGTTGATTATATCAACTGATGGACAGTTTGTTTCAACTGATAGACTGCTAATTTCAACTGGTAGACTGTTAATTTAAACTGGTAGGCTGTTTATTTTAACTGGTGGGCTGTTTATTTCAACTGGTAGGCTCTTAATTTCAACTGGTAGACTGTTTATTTCAACTGGTTTATGGTTTATTTGCTGGTAATTTCCACTGGTATGCTGTTAGTTTCAATTTGTAGGCTGTTCATTTAAACTGGTACGCTTTCTATTGGACTATTTAACTTCATCGACGTCTGTTGGAATCAGAGGTTGATTTATTACTAATTATGAATGTACTCGTTGAAACCATTTCTATAACGTCTACAGCTAATTTCGTCTTGTTTTTTTTATAACTTAAAATCCATGTTTATCTTTCCAACACTCCCGGCATATATCACGAAATTTATCAAACGTCATATCGCTTCCAACATGATCATTTTATATATATGTTTCATATTTATTTCATCTTGTGTAAACATTATTATAATATTAGCGTTATCGCGAATTAAATGTTTCGGAATATGTGTGTATGTTTGACATAAATAGAATGAATCTATATCGCGAACTCGACCCATACAAAAGTATAATCTTATATTGTTTGGTTTTTCGCATACAATATCATCAAATAAAAATATTGAATATATATATATATATATATATATATATATATATATATATATATATATATATATATATATATATATATATATATATATATATATATATATATATATATATATATATATATATATATATATATATATATATATATATATATATATATATATATATATATATATATATATATATATATATATATATATATATATATATATATGTGCATTCGAAGATATGGCACCGCCTGATAGTGTCACATTTCCTTCAATATACAGATAACTTCCACTCGGTAGAACATACAAGTCTTGATTTTGAATTGAGATTTTAATTTCATCATTATGGTTAAATGATTGTATATATGAAATGTAGCTGTGATATTCCTTTTTTCATTATGCTTTCATCTGATAGGGGTTTATCAGTGACTTGAAGTAATTCAGACATTATGTTTTTAAATGTAGATTTAAAGATATCAAATTTTTTTTGTTTTCTTTTGTTAGATGTGGTCCTTTAGGTTTGACTGCATGAACGGGGATGTTTAGGTCCTTTCTTTGTGTTAGTATATTTATTAGAAATATTAATTTTGATATTGGTCTAAGATAAAGTCGAAGTGTAATTTCTTCCCCGCGAAAATTAATTAATCGTGCTTCTTTATCAACAATCCAAACTTTTAGAGTACATATTTCTTTGACATTTACTGGCAAATAAATACTATTTCTAGGTGCTTCTTCCGGTTTGTATCCTGGAGAAACGTTAATGGCAAATTGATGAATGGTGTGTGCAGTTACATTACTCATGTAAGCACCAGGTGTTATAATACACTGTCTTTTTAAATGTTGACGGGATGATAAAAAATATGTCTTGTATTCGATATACTAATGTAAGTATGCTTTAACCACATCAAAACAGAGGTTCTATAGAACGATCTTAATTAAAATAAACCGCGTCATGTGAGGAAAATATTTCAATTTGCAATGTATTATTATTTTCTTTTATCTCTATTGTTTTGTTTTCATTTTGCTTTTTTATGCTGTCTTTATAGTTTTCACTACGTCAGTTAGCTCGTAGAAATCTATTGGTAATTCAATTACCATATCACCAATATGAAATAAATTATTAACATAATCAATGTTTGGAATTGAGTTGTATGAATGCAAATCTACCAAATATGTTTCATATTCCCCAGGTAATTCAATAGGGGGAGAATAATTAGCAGTTAATATAGAAGATTTTCCGCTCATAGCTAATGTTACTGACATCATGAAAGTTAAATATCTAATGAAAACAAATGTTTTGTTTTATTTGAAATTATTTAAAACTACAGTATTTCATTTTTGTTTATCCATGAATTATGATGTTTCGAGGAACCTAACCATTTATCATATATTCTAGAACCATTAGATTTCAATACTTTTTCTACAACATATATGTTTGGAAAACGAGTACGTAGAAGCTCTTCCTTTTAGAATCCACCTTTGATTGAGTTACCTTGATAGTCTTCTAGAAGATACGTCACTGGGTTTGTGTTTTGGATTGTTCTTATTTTAAATATTTCTGTAGTCCGATTAGGTGTATATCCTTTTTCAAAAATGTGTTTATATTTACTTATACGGACATAATTTACCACAATAAGTTTAGATGGTATGTATTTTTTTAGGTGATTATATACAGTATTTATCAACTTGTTTTCGTTTTTATCACTTACATCGTTTGGAACCATTATGATTGTTCTGAGCACTTTGCTGTTTTAAGTTTCCAAAAACTTTTTATAGTTGGTATAACAACGGTAGTTGCCGTTGAAGTTAATTCTTTCCACATCATACCCTTTAAAGTTCTGTTAAAACGTTCAATAATTGAAACCTTCGTTATGCTGTATGTTGAGTAGTGATTGATTGAATGTGTTTTCATAAGTTGTTCAAATTGTTTATTAAAAAATTCTTTCCCATCAGCAGTCTGTATACTGTTGCGTATACGTTTTAAGTTTAATATTCTTTGAAATGCAGCAGTTAAATCAGTGGCATTTTTTGATTTAGTTGCTTTATCCCAAACAAATTTAGAAAAAGTGTCAATAACAGTTAACATATATTTATATTCTATATTTAGTTATGACCAATTTCCCATTCAACCAAGTCAGCTTGCCATTAGTCATCAATTCCTATCATTACAACTCTTTCCATTTTTGATGATGTTACAAATAAATAAATTCTTAATCGTTGGATAGTTGGATGTATATCGTTATAATATCTTTAAGATTCTAATTCAAGTTTGCTATTTCTTTTCTGACATTATTTATTTTCTTGTTAAATTCGCTTCTTAATTTTTCTTGTAAATCGAGGATATGTGTTTGTAAGTAACCTTTGCTGACTGCAACTGTTTCTGCTGACGGCGGTGTTAAATTTTTTATTTGGATATCGATGTTATTATTCCTATCCGTAATTCCAAATACTTCCTTAAACTTGCTCCTTAATATAATAGAACGATTTTTAAAAAAGTTGCCGAACTTGGCGACGCTCATGTTGCGATTAATAGATTTTTCTCTAATATCAGTAAATTATATCAGCTTCCCTCAGTTCCCTAATTATGGATACTATTTCATTATTATAATTTGTATTACCAGAGCTCTGTGATCCTCCTTAACCGTTTTGATAATAGTGGTTTCATCGTTGTCTTCTTTAAATTGACTTATCGGAGTGGTACTATCGAATTTAAAACCCTGTTGAGTTGTAGTTATAGGTCTTTTAACATTAGTTAGTTTTATTGTATCTCCATTCTTTGTAGATGTTCTGTATGCTCCATATATGTTGTAGTTTTTGTGTGGTATCCTTAATGCTAAGAATTTTTTTAAATTCAAAAAATTGAACGATGAAAATAAATCTCTATTTGAACTCAATTGAAACTTTATTCAAAACTAAACAGTTTCTCCATATTTTATTCAATATTTGTATTGTGTCAAATCAATTTTACTGATTTGGCAAAAGGATTAATGAACTGGATATAGTTTCATGAACTGTATATATATATATATATATATATATATATATATATATATATATATATATATATATATATATATATATATATATATGTGACCCGGTCTACGAAAAGGGACCTTCGGTGTAAAAACAAGTTTTCGAGAAAACAGCTGTTAAAGATAAACAAGTCATGTGAAATGAGTGTAGATGAAGAGGTTAGTTTCGTTCTTTGAAAAACTTCTTTACGAGTTGGAAACTTCTGCTTTGCGCCATTAGAAAGAGCACACTTTAGTCTATCCGAATCGCCAAAAAAGTGAAAAATGATATTTTCACACCGAAGGTCCCTTTTCGTAGACCGGGTCACATATATATATATATATATATATATATATATATATATATATATATATATATATATATATATATATATATATATATATATATATATATATATATATATATATATATATATATATATATATATATATATATATATATATATATATATATATATCAAAATATAAATTAGCTTTAACTTTACTTATTGTTAGTATAATTTAGCGAAAAGTGGGTGCATATAATATACCTGTAGCTAGAATCTGGGTAAGCTCTAATCGACATAGTGGATGATCCTGGTTCTTAGTTAAGGGTATCTTTGTTATGGTGAAGGATGTACCGTTTAAACGCTGAATTGTGCCATCTGCCAGAGAGTTAAATCTTTTAGGGAGATATAATATTTTTTCAGCTATCTTTAATGCGATTGTATCTGCATACTTTGTAGATGTTCTGTATGCTCCAGATATGTTGCAGTTTTTGTGTGGTACAATTTCCTTAATGCTAAGAATTTTTTTAAATTCAGAAAATTGAACGATGATAATAAATCTCTATTTGAACTCATCACGGAAAACTTTATTCAAAACTAAAGAGTTTCTCCATATTTTACTCAATATTTTATTGTGTTAAATCAATTTTACTGATTTGACAAACTATAAATATATGTGAATAACTATAAATACATTTTTATTTTCGAAGCGAAGAAAATTTATACTCAAATACACCAAAACAACTGTTATAAACCCGGAAAATATAATCAGTATTAAGAATTTACCAAACTATTATACTTCTTGCATTCTTCATAATGATATGAGATTTTAATGTGCTTTCAACAAGTCATATAAGTTATTTTTTTTTATTGAGAAAATTAACATCAAATAGAAAACTTCATACTCGATGAAATAGAATACATAACATTGAAATACAATTTATTTTCTTTTTTCATACATACGAGTATTACTTGTAATTTTATTTGATTTATTTGTTTACAAATTTATAAAGAAAGGTTAAAAATTAATAAAATTTGATGTATTTCCTTAGTGGGTTGCGCAGCATGCATATATATATATATATATATATATATATATATATATATATATATATATATATATATATATATATATATATATATATATATATATATATATATATATATATATATATATATATATATATATATATATATATATATATATATATATATATATATATATATATCTATATATATAAAATTGGATGTATGTGACTATGTATGTTTGTATGTTTGTATGTATGTGGCTTATAGACTCTTAAACCGCTCATCCGATTTTAATGAAACTTTCAGGGAAAATTCAGCATACCACAGCGGGGGATCCTGTGAAGTTTCGTTGGAAAAATTGGTATGTGGGCGGAGTGGGCGTGGCAAAAGTGTTTTCTAAAGCTAGAAGGCTATAAGTTGGTACATATATGCTACTGCTGATGTGGGAGACTAATTTAATGTTGGATTTTAAATTTTCGGTTTGTGGGCGGAGAGGGCGTGGCAAAGCTGTTTTTGAGCAAGAAGGCTCACAATTGGTTTTTATATACTACTGCTGTCGGAGAAGACTAATTTCATATCGGATTTTAGATTTTGGCTTTGTGGGCAGAGGGGACATCGCAATACTGTCTCTTAGATCTAGAAGGCTGACGGGGAAGGTGAATTTAAACAACAACGGGAAAGATCTATTTAAAACCAGATTTCAAATTGAAAATTTATGTTCATTTTTTTTATGTTATGTCTATGTTGTCAGTTTCAAAATTTGTTTAACATTCAGAAAACGATTGAATTTGTTCCTTTTTTCAATTTGACAATACGCCTGTGATTTTCTTTAAAGATCTTTAAAAAATCTTTGTACCTAAATCCAACAATTAAAATAAGTATATTCGTCTTAACAATGCCGCCAAAAAAGGCATCGATTGGAAAAAAGCCATCAAAGACTAAGAAAACTATCGAAGCAAGAGCTGCGGAAACAGTTGAGCAACGAGAAGCTGGACTTCAACAAAATCGCGACCGAGCATCAACATCTAGAGCTGCTGAAACGCCCGAGCAACGTGAACGGCGACTTGAACAAAACCGCGCCAGAGCTTCTACGTCAAGAGCAGCTGAAACCATTGTACAGCGTGAAGCTCGGCTTGAACAATGCCGCGATTGAGCTTTTACGTCAAGAGCTGCTGAAACCGCCGATCAACGTGAAGTTCGCCTTCAAAAAAATTCTGACAGATCTTCAACATCAAGAGCTGATGAAACCGTTGAGCAGCGTGAAGCGCGACTTGAATCATGCCGCGACAGAGCTTCAACATCAAGAGCAGCTGAAACCGTGGAGCAACGTGAAGCTCGCCTTCAACAAAACTGTCACAGAGCTTCAACATCAAGAGCTGCTGAAACCATCGAGCAACGTGAAGCTCGCCTCCAACTAAACAGAGACAGAGCTTCTACTTCAATACGTGCTGAAACGGTAGATCAACGTGAAGCTCGACTTGAACAACACCATGTCGTAGTTTCAACTTCCAGAACATCCGAAATGTCCCAACAACGTATCGAGCGACTTGACGCCAACCGCTTGCGATTAGCTCGATCTAGAGAAAGGACCAATTTAAAATTGGAAGCATTCAATTACGACAAAGACTACGATTACAGGAATCACGAGGATGTATTAATTGGACCAATGAACAAAGTTTGCTTACATTGCCGTGCTTTGAAGTTCGCTAAGGAAACACCAGGAATGTGTTGTTCGAACGGCACAGTTGTTTTGCCACCACTGACTGAACCACCAGCTCCGCTTCTAATTTACCTTTCTGGCACCACTCCAATTTCAAAACACTTCTTGCTGAACATTCGTAAGTATAATTCATCCTTTCAAATGACTTCTTTCGGGGCAACAAACATTGTTAACAACGAAGGGTACACACCCACGTTCAAAGTTCAAGGGCAAGTATATCACCGCATCGGTTCTTTGCTCCCTGCACCAGAACAAGATTCCAAGTTTCTCCAAATATATTTTACTGGCAGTGATGAAAGACAAGTTGAACAGCGATGCGCAATTACTACTGGAACTAGACGTGAAATCATTTCAAACTTACAAGCTATGTTTCACGAAGAGAATAGTCTGATTCGTATATTCAAATCAACTATAGATCAGATGTCATCCGATGACTATACCGTTGTTATCAGAGCAGACAAAACACCGTCAGGTGAACATGAAAGACGATTCAATGCTCCGGTTATAGGCGATGTAGCAGTTGTGATGGTTGTAGCATTTGTGATGGTTACAGCACCGAATTTGATAGACGCGACATCATCATCCACCGCCGCCACGCAGGTTTACAACGCGTTTCAGAAACACATCGGTCGTATGACGCACTGCAATATCCACTGATATTTCCACGTGGTGGAGATGGGTACCATTTCAACATTATGCAAATCAACCCCAACACGAATGTCGAGTTGACAAAGAAATTTTCCTGCATGGATTACTACGCGTCCCGTATTATGATTCGTGAAAATGAAGTCAACCAATTATTGAAATGCCGTGAACTATTCCATCAGTTCATTGTTGACATGTATGCGAAAATTGAAAGCGAACGTCTTCTTTTCATCCGGTTAAATCAACAAAAGCTGCGCGTTGAAGAATACGCCCACTTGCGTGATGCAATTGCTATTGATGGAAACGCTGCTAACATTGGACAAATGATAATATTGCCAGCAACGTATACCGGCAGTCCGCGCCATATGCATGAATACGCACAAGATGCCATGACGTATGTTCGAAAGTATGGTTGTGCTGATCTTTTCATCACCTTCACATGCAATCCAGCATGGAGAGAAATAACCGATCTGCTTTTCAGCAGTCAAAATTCATCGCAAGGACATGATATTATCGCTAGAGTTTTTAAGCAAAAATTAATTAGGCTCATGGACGTCATTATCAAGAACCATATTTTTGGAGAAACACGATGCTGGATGTATTCAGTTGAATGGTGCTTTGGATCGAAATGCACCTTGCATGAAGGATGGCAAATGCACTAAACGATATCCACGTGAGCTCATTTCTGAGACGCAAACTGGAGGCGATGGATATCCGATGTACAGACGTCGAAAACCCGAAGATGGTGGACATACAACAACAAGTAAACCAACAACAAAACTTTGTAGACACTCAATCAAGACTCTTAGTTCCTGATCAAAGAAATGCTTATGACAAAGTCATGCAACGTGTAGCCTATGGAAATGGTGGAATTTTTTTTCTAGATGCTCCAGGAGGCACTGGCAAAACATTTCTCATTAATTTAATATTGGCGTCAGTTCGAATGAAGAATGAGATGGGACTGGCAGTGGCATCATCAGGAATCGCATCAACGTTACTGGATGGTGGACGTACAGCACATTCAGCGCTTAAGCTTCCATTGAATGTGAACCACACGGAAACACCAACATGTAACATTAGCAAAAAATCCGGTATGGCCACAGTCCTTAAGATGTGTAAAATCATCATTTGGGACGAATGCACCATGGCCCATAAAAAATCGCTTGAAGCACTTGACCGGACTCTGCGCGATTTTCGAGGGAAACAACTACCGATGGGAGGTGCTCTAATACTTCTTGCTGGTGATTTTCGACAAACTTTGCCCGTTATACCTCGATCAACACCTGCCGATGAGCTAAACGCATGCTTGAAAGCATCATATTTATGGAAGCGAATTGAGAAAATTACTCTATCAACAAACATGCGTGTCCATTTAATGCAAGATGTGTCTGCCCAAACCTTTTCAAGACAACTTTTAGAGATCGGAAATGGCAAAATTCCAACTGAACACACAACATAGAAAATGTATTCCCAAATTTAATCAACAACTACAAAAATTCAGATTGGCTCTGCGAACGTGCAATTTTAGCACCTAAAAATGATGATGTCAAGAAGTTAAATGAACAAATTCAATTGAAACTAAATTATTTCATCTTTTTCTCAACGTTTCGTTGGTTTGTTTCCAACTTCATCAGGAGAATTTTTATTAAAATATGCTGTAGACGAAAATAAATTAAGTTGCATTACATTATTTTTTCTTTTTGCTATACTATTAGTAAATAGTTTACCCAACTTACGATTTAGTTTACATCACGAACAATTACTTATATTATTAAAAAAAACTGGACTTCACGACACAAGTAATAAATAATAAAATAAATAATTATACAATGTAAAAATCACAGAAGGAGAAAACTTAAATACTAATATCACAGAACTGTATGCTTCAAAATAACACAACGGAATACTGCAGCTTAGTGTTGTCTTTATCTTCTTTGGTGTTTAAAGATTTGTTTATTCTCTGTTGGATTCTTAGGCTCTCCAGTATATATCTTTTGTTTTCGTTTCTCTCTCTGTCGAGTATTTTGACGTTTTTAAAGTTTACTTTATGTCCGCTCTCTTTTGCATGTTGTGCAAGTGCAGTTGTCTGCTTGTCTTTTCGAATGTCTGTTTCGTGTTCTGAGATTCTAATGCCTAATGTTCTCTTTGTTGTTCCAACGTACACTCTTTGGCAGTCTTCGTTGTCATTGCCATTGCAAGTGATCTCATATACAACGTTGTCTGTGTTGAGTTTGTGAGTTGTTGTTGTTTTTGTTGTGAATATGTTGCGAAGTGTTTGGTTGGATTTGTACGCTATTGTTGTGTTCTCATCATGTAGTGTATTTTGTAGCTTCTTACCATCAGTCAGATTTGGTATGAAGGGTACACTGTAAAAAGTTTTTGGTTTTTCCTTCGAATTTCTTTCCTTCCTCGGATTTAATGTGTTTGCTATTAGGTTGTTTATAATGGAATTTGGGTAGTTGTTTAGCTTTAGCGTCTGCATTATTTTGTATATGTTGTCCTTTTTAAATTTGTCGTCGCTAAGTAGTAAAACTTTTTTTATAAAGTTTATTCCACAAATTATCTTCATTGTCTTTGGTTGTGTAGAGTTGTAATTGATCATTCTTCCTGATGCCGTCTCCTTTGTGTACCAATTTGTAATTAGTTTGCCATTTTTTCTGATGATTTTCATGTCTAGGTAGGCAATCTCTTGATTCTGAGATTCTTTCTCGATGGTAAATTGAATTTTCTTGTGGTAAGAATTAAAAAGATGCATTATGCTTTCTTCGTCATTTTTGCGAATAACTGCAAATAGGTCATCCACGTACTTTGCAATGAATTTTATTTGTATGTTTTTTGTCGTTAATTCATTAAAAACGTCGTCTAAAAGTGTGTCTAACACGATGTCAGCAATCGAGGCATACCATACCTTTGATGGTAAGTTTTGTTGTCAAATATGAAATAGTTGTTCTCATTAAGACAAAATTGAAGAATTTTGAGAAATTTCTGTCGTGGTATATTTGTGATGTCTTTGAGGGTTTGCCATTTGTCCAGAATGTTCTTAATTGCTAAGTGTATAGGTATATTAGTGAATAATGATACCACGTCAAACGATACTAGTATATCGTCCTTATCTAGTTCTATGTCTTTTATTCTTTGTTTAAGTTCAATTGAGTTCTTAATGTTGTAGTTGGTGGATGTTATTTGTCTGAGTATAGACCCAATGTATTTGGATAGTCTATAGCAAGGGACTTTCATTGAGGACGATATGGGTCTTAGCGGTGTACCTACTTTGTGTATTTTTGGAAGTCCATATAACACGGGTGCTGCAACTGAGTGGCATGTTAATCTTCCTTTTTCCCATTTTGAAATGTATTTGTTTTTGTATAGATCTTGTATTATGTTGTTGTTAGTTTTCTGGAGTTTTTGCGTTGGATCCGTTTTGATTGTTTTATATGTAGATTTGTCTTCTAGAAGTCTGTGCATTTTGTTCATGTAATCATTTTTGTATAATATAACTGTTTTGTTTCCTTTATCCGCAGTGGTCACCATTATTTAGTCCTCGTATTCCTTTAGAAATTTCCTTGTCTCGTCGTATATGCCTAAAATAAACTTTTCTCGTTCATTGTTTCTTGAATTCCTCTTATAAAGTGCTATGCTATTTGCTATTTTTGCCCTGGTCATCTCTTTCTGATGGTCATCATTTATTCTTTGAATCCATTGCTCAATATCTGCGATTAGTGGAATCGGCGCAAAATTGTGTTTGTTGACTGGAAGTGCAAATTTATTTCCTAACGAAAGAATCCATTTGTTTTCCTTCTTGAATTTTGCTTCCTTATAATTTACAAACCAGTCTTCGTTAAATTGTAAATTGAATTTTTTAAATTTGGCTGATTTAAGATTATCTATTTTCGTTAAATGCGTCAGTTTTGTTTTTTGTTTTATGTTGCGGTATCTATTCCATTGCTCTTTTTTAAATTTTGATAGTTCTGTTTTGTCCAGTGTATTGCTTATGTCTTTCTCTAACCTGCTGATGTCTTGCTTTGTCAGTCTCATATGGATGTGAGTCTCTTTAATTTCTACATTGAGCAATTTTATGTTTAAGTTGTATTGTAGTTTCTCTGCTTCAAGTTTTGTTTGTGTTGATTTAAAAATGCTAATCGGTTTGGTTAAGTTGTGTAGGTGTGTTGGTGTTATGCTCAGCTGTCGACAATTTGGAAGAAAGTTCGTTCTCTCTGTTTGTTTCGCCAGTTTTTCTATGGTTCTGCAGTATTTCTTTAGAAGTTTTGTTGTCTCATTCGAATATTTGAAATTAATGTGTTGGAAAAAGTTCTTCATTTTCCTGTTTATTTTGTCTTCAGCTTCTTATTCTCTTCTTGATTTCGGCGGGCCCTCCGATTGTTATTATTCAGATTTTTTAATGACCAATTTGTTGTTTATTTCTTGAGTTGTATTTTGAAATAATTTAGTTTTATTTACATCAAACCATATAACTTGACCATCACAGCCCATATATATATATAAAAAATACAACTCACGAAATAAACAACAAATTGGTCATTAAAAAATCTGAATAATAACAATCGGAGGGCCCGCCGAAATCAAGAAGAGAATAAGAAGCTGAAGACAAAATAAACAGGAAAATGGAGAACTTTTTCCAACACATTAATTTCAAATATTCGAATGAGACAACAAAACTTCTAAAGAAATACTGCAGAACCATAGAAAAACTGGCGAAACAAACAGAGAGAACGAACTTTCTTCCAAATTGTCGACAGCTGAGCATAACACCAACACACCTACACAACTTAACCAAACCGATTAGCATTTTTAAATCAACACAAACAAAACTTGAAGCAGAGAAACTACAATACAACTTAAACATAAAATTGCTCAATGTAGAAATTAAAGAGACTCACATCCATATGAGACTGACAAAGCAAGACATCAGCAGGTTAGAGAAAGACATAAGCAATACACTGGACAAAACAGAACTATCAAAATTTAAAAAAGAGCAATGGAATAGATACCGCAACATAAAACAAAACTGACGCATTTAACGAAAATAGATAATCTTAAATCAGCCAAATTTAAAAAATTCAATTTACAATTTAACGAAGACTGGTTTGTAAATTATAAGGAAGCAAAATTCAAGAAGGAAAACAAATGGATTCTTTCGTTAGGAAATAAATTTGCACTTCCAGTCAACAAACACAATTTTGCGCCGATTCCACTAATCGCAGATATTGAGCAATGGATTCAAAGAATAAATGATGACCATCAGAAAGAGATGACCAGGGCAAAAATAGCAAATAGCATAGCACTTTATAAGAGGAATTCAAGAAACAATGAACGAGAAAAGTTTATTTTAGGCATATACGACGAGACAAGGAAATTTCTAAAGGAATACGAGGACAAAATAATGGTGACCACTGCGGATAAAGGAAACAAAACAGTTATATTATACAAAAATGATTACATGAACAAAATGCACAGACTTCTAGAAGACAAATCTACATATAAAACAATCAAAACGGATCCAACGCAAAAACTCCAGAAAACTAACAACAACATAATACAAGATCTATACAAAAACAAATACATTTCAAAATGGGAAAAAGGAAGATTAACATGCCACTCAGTAGCAGCACCCGATTTATATGGACTTCCAAAAATACACAAAGTAG
The DNA here is from genome assembly GCA_963513945.1 of Hydrotaea diabolus. Lineage (NCBI taxonomy): Eukaryota > Metazoa > Arthropoda > Insecta > Diptera > Muscidae > Hydrotaea > Hydrotaea diabolus. Next base: position 4,416,637 of record OY740722.1, on the reverse strand, counting down.
GTACACCGCTAAGACCCATATCGTCCTCAATGAAAGTCCCTTGCTATAGACTATCCAAATACATTGGGTCTATACTCAGACAAATAACATCCACCAACTACAACATTAAGAACTCAATTGAACTTAAACAAAGAATAAATTACATAGAACTAGATAAGGACGATATACTAGTATCGTTTGACGTGGTATCATTATTCACTAATATACCTATACACTTAGCAATTAAGAACATTCTGGACAAATGGCAAACACTCAAAGACATCACCAATATACCACGACAGAAATTTCTCAAAATTCTTCAATTTCAAATTGTCTTAATGAGAACAACTATTTCATATTTGACAACAAAACTTACCATCAAACGTATGGTATGCCTATGGGGAACCCTCTCTCCCCGACGATTGCTGACATCGTGTTAGACACACTTTTAGACGACGTTTTTAATGAATTAACGACAAAAAACATACAAATAAAATTCATTGCAAAGTACGTGGATGACCTATTTGCAGTTATTCGCAAAAATGACGAAGAAAGCATAATGCATCTTCTTAATTCTTACCACAAGAAAATTCAATTTACCATCGAGAAAGAATCTCAGAATCAAGAGATTGCCTACCTAGACATGAAAATCATCAGAAAAAATGGCAAACTAATTACAAATTTGTACACAAAGGAGACGGCATCAGGAAGAATGATCAATTACAACTCTACACAACCAAAGACAATGAAGATAAATTGTGCAATAAACTTTATAAAAAAAAGTTTTACTACTTAGCGACGACAAATTTAAAAAGGACAACATATACAAAATAATGCAGACGCTAAAGCTAAACAACTACCCAAATTCCATTATAAACAACCTAATAGCAAACACATTAAATCCGAGCAAGGAAAGAAATTCGAAGGAAAAACCAAAAACTTTTTACAGTGTACCCTTCATACCAAATCTGACTGATGGTAAGAAGCTACAAAATACACTACATGATGAGAACACAACAATAGCGTACAAATCCAACCAAACACTTCGCAACATATTCACAACAAAAACAACAACAACTCACAAACTCAACACAGACAACGTTGTATATGAGATCACTTGCAGTGGCAATGACAACGAAGACTGCCAAAGAGTGTACGTTGGAACAACAAAGAGAACATTAGGCATTAGAATCTCAGAACACGAAACAGACATTCGAAAAGACAAGGAGACAACTGCACTTGCACAACATGCAAAAGAGAGCGGACATAAAGTAAACTTTAAAAACGTCAAAATACTCGACAGAGAGAGAAACGAAAACAAAAGATATACACTGGAGAGCCTAAGAATCCAACAGAGAATAAACAAATCTTTAAACACCAAAGAAGATAAAGACAACACTAAGCTGCAGTATTCCGTTGCGTTATTTTGAAGCATACAGTTCTGTGATATTAGTATTTAAGTTTTCTCCTTCTGTGATTTTTACATTGTATAATTATTTATTTTATTATTTATTATTTGTGTCGTGAAGTCCAGTTTTTTTTAATAATATAAGTAATTGTTCGTGATGTAAACTATGGGTAAACTATTGACTAATAGTATAGCAAAAAGAAAAAATAATGTATTGCAACTTAATTTATTTTCGTCTACAGCATATTTTAATAAAAATTCTCCTGATGAAGTTGGAAACAAACCAACGAAACGTTGAGAAAAAGATGAAGTAATTTAGTTTTATTTACATCAAACCATATAACTTGACCATCACAGCCCATATATATATATAAAAAATACAACTCAAGAAATAAACAACAAATTGGTCATTAAAAAATCTGAATAATTCAATTGAAATTGCCCGGAGAATCGAAAAAATATCATTCAATCGACACAATGATGGATCAGGAAGAAGCTGTAAATTACCCAACAGAGCCACCAGGAATGCCACCACATATATTGACATTGAAAGTTGGGTCACCGGTGATGCTTATTCGAAACTTGAACGCCCCAAAGCTATGCAACGGAACCAGGATGATCATTAAAAATTTGACACCAAATTTGATCGAGGCAACAATAATCAGCGGCAAATTCAAAGCGGAAGATGTGCTGATCCCACGCATACCGATGATTACGAATGATTTAGCATTCGAGTTTAAGCGGATTCAGTTCCCTTTGATTCTTGGCTTCGCGATGACCATAAATAAAGCACAAGGGCAACCCCTCACTGTTGCTGGTTTGAATTTGCAACATTCATGTTTTTCCCACGGCCAATTGAATGTTGCTTGCTCAAGAGTTGGTACACCAAAAAATTTGTACATTTATACACCAAAAATATTGTGTATATTGTGTATCCATAAGCATTACAATAAATTACACGAATTTATTTTCACATTTGATATACATATGTGTTACTTTCTTTGGCGTAGCAACGCACGCCGGGCTCCGCTAGTATATATATATATATATATATATATATATATATATATATATATATATATATATATATATATATGGGCTCTATTCCGTGCCTTTTTGAAAAAAAATGACAATGCGGAAAAAAAATTAAAAAAAAAAATTGGATGTATGTGACTATGTATGTTCGTATGTTTGTATATATGTGGCTTATAGACTCCTAAACCGCTCATCCGATTTTAATGAAACTTTCAGGGAAAATTCAGCATACCACAGCGGGGGATCCTGTGAAGTTTCGTTGGAAAAATTGGTCTGTGGGCGGAGTGGGCGTGGCAAAAGTGTTTTCTAAAGCTATAAGTTGGTACATATATGCTACTGCTGATGTGGGAGACTAATTTAATGTTGGATTTTAAATTTTCGCTTTGTGGGCGGAGAGGGCGTGGCAAAGCTGTTTTTGAGCAAGAAGGCTCACAATTGGTTTTTATATACTACTGCTGTCGGAGAAGACTAATTTAATATCGGATTTTAGATTTTGGCTTTGTGGGCGGAGGGGACGTCGCAATACTGTCTCTTAGATCTAGAAGGCTGACGGGGAAGGTGAATTTAAACAACAACGGGACAACGGGAAAGATCTATTTAAAACCAGATTTCAAATTGAAAATGAAAATTTATGTTCATTTTTTTATGTTATGTCTATGTTGTCAGTTTCAAAAATTTTGTTTAACATTCAGAAAACGATTGAATTTGTTCCTTTTTTCAATTTGACAATACGCCTGTGATTTTCTTTAAAGATCTTTAAATAATCTTTGTACCTAAATCCAACAATTAAAATAAGTATATTCGTCTTAACAATGCCGCCAAAAAAGGCATCGATTGGAAAAAAGCCATCAAAGACTAAGAAAACTATCGAAGCAAGAGCTGCGGAAACAGTTGAGCAACGAGAAGCTCGACTTCAACAAAATCGCGACAGAGCATCAACATCTAGAGCTGCTGAAACGCCCGAGCAACGTGAACGGCGACTTGAACAAAACCGCGACAGAGCTTCAACGTCAAGAGCAGCTGAAACCATTGTACAGCGTGAAGCTCGGCTTGAACAATGCCGCGATAGAGCTTTTACGTCAAGAGCTGCTGAAAACGCCGATCAACGTGAAGTTCGCCTTCAAAAAAATTCTGACAGATCTTCAACATCAAGAGCTGATGAAACCGTTGAGCAGCGTGAAGCGCGACTTGAATCATGCCGCGACAGAGCTTCAACATCAAGAGCAGCTGAAACCGTGGAGCAACGTGAAGCTCGCCTTCAACAAAACTGTCACAGAGCTTCAACATCAAGAGCTGCTGAAACCATCGAGCAACGTGAAGCTCGCCTCCAACTAAACAGAGACAGAGCTTCTACGTCAATACGTGCTGAAACGGTAGATCAACGTGAAGCTCGACTTGAACAACACCATGTCGTAGTTTCAACTTCCAGAACATCCGAAATGTCCCAACAACGTATCGAGCGACTTGAGGCCAACCGCTTGCGATTAGCTCGATCCAGAGAAAGGACCAATTTAAAATTGGAAGCATTCAATTACGACAAAGACTTCGATTACAGGAATCACGAGGATGTGTTAATTGGACCAATGAACAAAGTTTGCTTACATTGCCGTGCTTTGAAGTTCGCTAAGGAAACACCAGGAATGTGTTGTTCGAACGGCAAAGTTGTTTTGCCACCACTGACTGAACCACCAGCTCCGCTTCTAAGTTACCTTTCTGGCACCACTCCAATTTCAAAACACTTCTTGCTGAACATTCGTAAGTATAATTCATCCTTTCAAATGACTTCTTTCGGGGCAACAAACATTGTTGACAACGAAGGGTACACACCCACGTTCAAAGTTCAAGGGCAAGTATATCACCGCATCGGTTCTTTGCTCCCTGCACCAGAACAAGATTCCAAGTTTCTCCAAATATATTTTACTGGCAGTGATGAAAGACAAGTTGAACAGCGATGCGCAATTACTACTGGAACTAGACGTGAAATCATTTCAAACTTACAAGCTATGTTTCACGAAGAGAATAGTCTGATTCGTATATTCAAATCAACTATAGATCAGATGCCATCCGATGACTATACCGTTGTTATCAGAGCAGACAAAACACCGTCAGGTGAACATGAAAGACGATTCAATGCTCCGGTTATAGGCGATGTAGCAGTTGTGATGGTTGGCACCGAATTTGATAGACGCGACATCATCATTCACCGCCGCCACGCAGGTTTACAACGCGTTTCAGAAACACATCGGTCGTATGACGCACTGCAATATCCACTGATATTTCCACGTGGTGAAGATGGGTACCATTTCAACGTTATGCAAATCAACCCCAACACGAATGTCGAGTTGACAAAGAAAGTTTCCTGCATGGATTACTACGCGTCCCGTATTATGATTCGTGAAAATGAAGTCAACCACATATTGAAATGCCGTGAACTATTCCATCAGTTCATTGTTGACATGTATGCGAAAATTGAAAGCGAACGTCTTCTTTTCATCCGGTTAAATCAACAAAAACTGCGCGTTGAAGAATACGCCCACTTGCGTGATGCAATTGCTATTGATGGAAACGCTGCTAACATTGGACAAATGGTAATATTGCCAGCAACGTATACCGGCAGTCCGCGCCATATGCATGAATACGCACAAGATGCCATGACGTATGTTCGAAATTATGGTTGTGCTGATCTTTTCATCACCTTCACATGCAATCCAGCATGGAGAGAAATAACCGATCTGCTCTTCAGCAGTCAAAACTCATCGCAAAGACATGATATTATCGCTAGAGTTTTTAAGCAAAAATTAATTAGGCTCATGGACGTCATTACCAAGAACCATATTTTTGGAGAAACACGATGCTGGATGTATTCAGTGGAATGGCAAAAAAGAGGCCTTCCGCACGCTCACATTTTAATTTGGTTGAAACAAAAAATCGTACCAACACAAATTGACAGTGTCATTTCTGCTGAACTTCCAAATCCAGAAGAAGACCCCACTCTATTCCAAGTCGTGAAGAAAAATATGGTACATGGCCCATGTGGTGCTTTGGATCGAAATGCACCTTGCATGAAGGATGGCAAATGCACTAAACGATATCCACGTGAGCTCATTTCTGAGACGCAAACTGGAGGCGATGGATATCCGATGTACAGACGTCGAAAACCCGAAGATGGTGGACATACAACAACAAGCAAAGTGAGAAATGTCCATCGATAACAGATGGATAGTACCTTACTCGCCATTACTCTCCAAAATGTTTGAGGCTCACATTAATGTAGAGTACTGCAATTCTGTGAAGTCTATCAAATACATTTGCAAATATGTAAACAAGGGCAGTGACATGGCAGTATTCGGGCTAGCAAATCAAAGCGATGAAATCACACAATTTCAAATGGGACGCTATATCAGCAGTAACGAGGCAGTTTGGCGAATATTATCTTTTAACATTCATGAACGCTATCCATCAGTACAACACCTCGCAGTACACTTGGAAAATGGTCAGCGAGTTTATTTTACCGCACAAAATGCACTAAATAGAGCAGAGCAACCAGCAAACACAACACTCACCGCATTTTTCCAATTGTGTGCATCCGATGATTTCGCTAAAACCTTGCTATATCACGAAGTCCCCAAATACTATACATGGAACACAGCGGAAAAGAAGTTTGTCAGAAGAAAACGTGGTGCAATTATTCCAGAGTTTGGTAATATACGATCGTCGGAAGCCTTGGGACGGGTATATACTGTACATCCAAATAACGCTGAATGTTATTTTATGCGATTGCTTCTGCATACTATTAAAGGTCCTACATCATTCGTTGCTTTAAAAACCGTACATGGGGTAGTATGCGAAACGTATAGAGAAGCATGTTTCAAAATGGGCCTACTTCAAAATGATCAACATTGGAACACAACACTTACTGAGGCATCGCTGACGTTCCATCCAAAGCAAATACGTTGTTTGTTTGCTATCATTTTAACAACATGCACACCATCAAATCCAAGACAATTGTGGCAAATGCATCGAGAAAGCCTCAGTGAAGATATTCTTAGGCAAGCACGGGCAACCGATCCAAATAAGGAGTATTCGGACCAAATTTTTAATACAGCTTTAGTTATGATTGAGGACTTATGCATATCAATCAACAACAAAGTCCTTCCACAACTTGGTATGCCGCCATCTATACGAGATAGAAATGATATGCAAGACAGAGATCTGGTGCGAGAACATCAATTCGACGTAAACCAACAACAAAACTTTGTAGACACTCAATCCAGACTCTTAGTTCCTGATCAAAGAAATGCTTATGACAAAGTCATGCAACGTGTAGCCAATGGAAATGGTGGAATTTTTTTTCTAGATGCTCCAGGAGGCACTGGCAAAACATTTCTAATTAATTTAATATTGGCGTCAGTTCGAATGAAGAATGACATGGCAGTGGCAGTGGCATCATCAGGAATCGCATCAACGTTACTGGATGGTGGACGTACAGCACATTCAGCGCTTAAGCTTCCATTGAATGTGAACCACACGGAAACACCAACATGTAACATTAGCAAAAAATCCGGTATGGCCACAGTCCTTAAGATGTGTAAAATCATCATTTGGGACGAATGCACCATGGCCCATAAAAAATCGCTTGAAGCACTTGACCGGACTCTGCGCGATTTTCGAGGGAAACAACTACCGATGGGAGGTGCTCTAATACTTCTTGCTGGTGATTTTCGACAAACTTTGCCCGTTATACCTCGATCAACACCTGCCGATGAGCTAAACGCATGCTTGAAAGCATCATATTTATGGAAGCGAATTGAGAAAATTACACTATCAACAAACATGCGTGTCCATTTAATGCAAGATGTGTCTGCCCAAACCTTTTCAAAACAACTTTTAGAGATCGGAAATGGCAAAATTCCTATTGATCCCACAACATATGAGATTTCATTTTCGCCCAACTTTTGCCAAATGCTACCAAATATTCAAGCCCTTTTAGAAAATGTATTCCCAAATTTAATCAACAACTACAAAAATTCAGACTGGCTCTGCGAACGTGCAATTTTAGCACCTAAAAATGATGATGTCAAGAAGTTAATGAACAAATTCAATTGAAATTGCCCGGAGAATCGAAAAAATATCATTTCATTCAATCGACTAGAGCCACCAGGAATGCCACTACATATATGACATTGAAAGTTGGGTCACCGGTGATGCTTATTCGAAACTTGAACGCCCCAAAGCTATGCAACGGAACCAGGATGATCATTAAAAATTTGACACCAAATTTGATCGAGGCAACAATAATCAGCGGCAAATTCAAAGCGGAAGATGTGCTGATCCCACGCATACCGATGATTACGAATGATTTACAATTCGAGTTTAAGCGGATTCAGTTCCCTTTGATTCTTGGCTTCGCGATGACCATAAATAAAGCACAAGGGCAATCCCTCACTGTTGCTGGTTTGAATTTGCAACATTCATGTTTTTCCCACGGCCAATTGTATGTTGCTTGCTCAAGAGTTGGTACACCAAAAAATTTGTACATTTATACACCCAACGGTACGACCAAAAATATTGTGTATCCATTAGCATTACAATAAATTACACGAATTTATTTTCACATTTGATATACATATGTGTTACTTTCTTTGGCGTAGCAACGCACGCCGGGCTCCGCTAGTATATATATATATATATATATATATATATATATATATATATATATATATATATATATATATATATATATATATATATATATATATATATATATATATATATATATATATATATATATATATATATATATATATATATATATATATATATATATATATATATATATATATATATATATATATGTTCGTCCAATGTTTATATTCAAATGAAATTCTTTCAATTGCAGTGGTTAAATTTTCAAGCAGTGATTCAAGCGATGATAATGGGAGACTGGACGAAAACTTCCCGGCAGAAGCTGGCCCATCAAATGTTGGTGACAGAAGAGATTACAAACAATGTTTTACTGAACGAGTCCTATCAGCTTTGGACAAGTGCAAAGTGACTGACCGAGACGCGGTCGGCATTATGATAGCGGCGGCAGAAGCATTTGGACGCGATCCTCAACAATACACAATAAACCGTACGTCGCTTCGGAGATGTCGGCGTTCAAATCGAGAGAACATGCTGAGTTATGTGAAAGACAATCCAGAAGTAAGATCGCATAGATTTATTTGCTCTCATTCAGAATTCTTATTCTTCAACGCGTTTCATTTATCTCCAGCTTGTCGCAGCTAAATCCTTCGTAGTCCATTGGGATGGCAAAATGCTTTTGGATTTTGTGGGTACAAAGGACCGTCTACCGGTAATTGTCTCGTACGGAGAAAAAGAACAACTTCTTGGAGTTCCCAAAGTAGAAGATGGGAAAGGAAAAGGCCGGAGAATAGCACATGCCGTTTATCAACTGTTGGCATCTTGGCATATGACACATCGAATACAAGGTCTTTCTTTCGACACGACATCAACGAACAGTGGCCCATTCTCCGGAGCCGCAGTTGCTCTTGAGCGGCTGTTGGAGAGAGAAATCTTATATTTACCTTGCAGACACCACGTATACGAACTGGTGCTAAGGGAAGTTTTTGAGACAAAAATGGGAAAGACCAGTGCACCAGGCGTTCCTTGCTTTGACCGTTTCAAACAGGAATGGGACGCTGTAAAGGTTAAACCATTCCATTCTGGCTTGATAGACGATCAAGTCGTCAGAAAAATTCCTGTGGCAATGCAAGTCGGCATAAAGGAGTTTTGCTTAGATCAATTGAAGGAGAAACACCCTCGCGATGACTACAAAGAAATGCTACAATTAATTCTTTTGTTTCTGGGTGAAAAACTTGAGAATTACCATTTCCGACCTCCATGACCCGTTTCCCATGCTCGATGGATGGCAAAAGCCATTTACAGCCTCAAGATGTTTTTGTTTCGGAGAACTTTTCACTTATCTGTATGTGAATTGAATGGTATTCGACACGTTTGTATTTTTGTGGTGCGACTTTACGTCAAGGCATGGTTTTGTTCTTCTCGAGCAGCTGAGGCGCCGAATCAAGATTGGAAGTTTTTGAAGGACATCGTCGAGTACAAGTCCGTTGACCAGGATTTATCTCGGGTAATGATAAAGAAATTTATCGGTCACCTATGGTATCTCGCCGATGAGCACATAGCCCTTGCCTTTTTCGATGACAAGGTTTCAAATGAGTTGAAGGCCAAAATGGCCCAAGCATTGCTAGAAAATGAGAATGACGAAGGTGAAGAAGATGAAGAAGACGAAGAAGGTGAAGAAGATGAAGAAGACGACCCGGTTCCCCCAGCTCCTCGCGTCGTAATCAAAAGCACCAGCGTTAAAAAAATCGAGGTGAAATTCAAAGATATGAATGAGGAATTCTTGGCTAAAGACTTGAGCAACTTCGTCTCTCATAATACCAAAAATTTATTTGTACGATTTGGAATATCGCAAGATTTCATTCTTGCAAATCCAGCAACCTGGAAATCTCGCGCAGACTATCAAGAAGGTCGTAGAATTGTAAATAACTTGCGCGTTGTGAACGACACTGCCGAAAGAGGAGTAAAAATGATACAAGATTATAATAGAATACTGTGTCAAGGCGAAGAAGAGAAACAGTATTTACTACATGTTATCGATTCTTACCGCAAGAAATACCCATCAGCGAACAAAAATATGTTAATTTGACTATATTATATTAAAAGTGCTTAGTAGTACTACTCAATTACAGCTTCTTTTATTTTTGTATGGGGAGTCCCTCAAGGAGTGGAGATAGAGGGTAAGTTTGTTCGGAAAAGATGTTGGGGATGAAAAGTTAATGGGGGTCGGTCATATATTTTGGCCCCCTAGGGGTGACCCCTGATGACCTATGGCGTTTTTCGAAAATACTGAGCAACCTCCATTTTTGAATGGTGACCCCCCTAAGGGGAGGAGATAGGGGGTGGGTGTCTTGGGGGAAAATGTTGGCGGTAAAAAGTTAATGGGGGTCGGCCATACATTCTTCCCCCCTACGGGTGACCCCTGATGACCTATGTCAATTTCACCCCTAATTTTGGCAAAGTGGTCCTTTTTCTCCTTTTCCAGCTACGATTCAGGTTTTGGAAGCCAACATTACGCGTGTCATTAAAGCATTACCGGTCGAAATGCTCGAACGAGTCATCCAAAATTGGACCCCCAGAACGGAAACCCTGAGGCGTAGTTGCGGCCAACATTTTAAGGAAATTATATTCAAAAAATAATTGCCACAAAATGTCCTTTAAAATTATCAATAAAGAATCCACACTTGTATATATATATATATATATATATATATATATATATATATATATATATATAATATATATATATATATATATATATTTATATATATATATATATAATATATATATATATATATATATATATATATATATATATATATATATATATATATATATATATATATATATATATATATATATATATATATATATATATATATATATATATATATATATATATATATATATATATATATATTATATATATATATATATATATATATATATATAATATATATATATATATATATATATATATATATATATATATATATATATATATATATATATATATATATATATATATATATATATATATATATATATATATATATATATATAATATATATATATATATATATATATATATTATATATATAAATATATATATATATATATATATATATATATATATATATATATATATATATATATATATATATATATATATATATATATATATATTTGCAAAGTTTCGAATAATTGGCCCCTTGACCCGTATCAAGTTCAACAAAGAGAGCAATACTCACCAATATCCTCCCTTGAAAACCATATGAAAAACCTCTAGTGGAAGTCCCTACTATTGACTTTGTACCCGACTCCTTGGCTGACCCTGAACCCCGGTGTAATCTTCCCATCGAGATGGAAATAGGCGCCGAAGAATTCTCCGCGCCTAGCAACTCTAGCGTAACCATCTGCTCCAGGAACAATGTTGATGACACGGCCGATGATCCACTTCATTGGAGGGACATTATCTTCATGGATGATAACCATATCGTCGACCTTAAGATTTTGTTGTGGGTTTTGCCAACGATAACGATTTTGAAGTTGAGCCAATTATTCGCTGTGCCACCTTTGCCAAAATTGAGACTTGATGGCTGTGATTCTCTGCCAGTGTTGAAGATGGGAAATTTCAGAGTCGTAGTTGGTTCTCTCAGGAATGCTTCTTAAGGGGCAACCAATTAAATATGACCGGGAGTCAGAGCTTGTAAGTCGTTGGGATCAGTTGACGCGGGAGAAATCGGGCGAGAGTTCATGACTGATTCAATTTCAACCAGGGCCGTAGTTAACTCTTCAAATGTAAGACGTGCATTTGCAAGAGTGCGAAAAAGAAGAGACTTTGCAGTTTTAACGGCTGCCTCCCATAATCCGCCGTAATGTGGTGCACGTGGAGGTATGAAAATTAATCAATCATGTTTGAGCCAGAATATGAAGATATTGTAGATTTGTTTTGTTCGGTGTGAAATTTTTGGTAGATTTCCTTCAATTTAGAATCAGCGCCAACAAAGTTTGAAACATTATCGCAGTAGATTTTCGAAGGTATGCCTCTTCGGCCAATAAAACGTTTGAGGGCTGCTATGAAAGCATCGCTGGAAACAAACAAAAACAGCAATATATTATTTGTATGAAGTTTTTCCAAGTATTCGATGATAAGTTGGAACAGGCCAGCAAAATCAACGCCGGTAACTTCAAATGGCCGAGAGCTAGATACGCGATTTTTTGGCAAGTTCCCCATGACTTGAGTCAAAAGTTTTGGTTTGTAACGTGAGCAATGTATGCACTGATGAACAACTTGTCGAGCTAAAGACCGACAATTTACTATCCAGAATTGTTCTTGAATTATTGACACCAATGCACGTGGGCCAGAATGATAATTGGTACGATGGACATGAGAAACCATGACCTTAACAAATGGATCAGCCTTTGGAAGCAGCAATGGAAATTTTGTGTGTGTGGATAAATCAGAGTTTCACAGCCGACCGCCCACTCGGATAAGTGTTATACCAGAAACCTCTTCGATGAAAAGAGCCAAAGATGCCAAGTGACCAGTTATGTTGCTAGCTTTTTCTAAAATGTGAAACTCTTCTTCGAAGTAATGCTGCTGAATTGCCCAAATAATGTGATGTAAAGCATATCTGAGTTCTTCGGGTGATAAAGTTTGCACCTTGGGACGTTCAATGGAAAGAAGACGTGCGACATATGCAAAGATTCTGAGACATATTAAATAATGACTGTATTTGTAAATTGCCTTCAGAATAAAGGGAACATCTTGACTTTGAGTAATAAGCGTAGTCTTTCGTCGTTCTAGGAGAATTTCTTCCACTCGATTTTCAACGAATGTAGATAAAGTTGATGAATGACTGTTGATCCAGTGTAGTGTAATTTGTGAGTCAGACCAGAAATGAATTGCCGAGATCTGATGAGTAAAATGAGATTTGAGCTGGTTCCAGAAAATTGATAGCAAATGTGCAGCGCACAATTCCAAACGAGGCAAAGTTATGGTTTTGAGTGGAGCAACACGAGATTTTGATGCCAATAAATATGTTGAGACATTGTTGAAAGAATCCTGGCATCGGAAATAGAGGCAGCAGCCATATGCTTTTATCGAGGCATCTCCGAAACCATGGACTTAAATTTTTATTGTGGTAATCATACGAATGAATTGATTTATTTTCAGTTGGGGCAAATTATGAAAATTTGCTATTATGTTGTTTTTATGCTGTTTCAACTTCTTGCGGCACGGATTCATCCCAATCACATTTTATGATCCAAAGTTTTTGTAGAAGAATTTTAGCCTTTATGATAAGAGGGCTAATTAGACCCATTGGATCAAAAAGCGTTGATGTTAGTGACAAGATTGAGCGTTTTGTATTATGAGAATACGATTTATTCGGACGAAATTCAAAGCGGAATACGTCGGTAGTAGGGTGCCAGGAAATACCAAGAGTACTCGTAGAACCATCGTCTATTGTACTTCTTTTAAGCCATCATCCATAGAGCCAAGTTCTAAGAAATTACTGTGCCATTTTGAAAGAGTAAATTTTGAATGAGTCAAAATATCTGTTACTTCCCCTTTGGTGAGCTTCAATGTTTGTAAATCATCTGAGCCAGTAATCATATCATCCACATAGAAATCGTTGGTAATGGTTGCCTTGCCGATTTTATGAGCGTGTGGATAAGATATCTGCTGCATAATGAAGACTTCGTACTGCGAGGTATGGGGCAGATGCTGTGCCGTATGTTACGGTATTGAGAGCATAAGTTTCTATTGGTTTCGTGAATCATCGCGCCATAAAATGAGTTGAAGATTTCTCTCTTGCGGTTGGACCAGAATCTGTCGATACATTTTGACAATATTGGCAGTTAAACCAAAGCGATGACACCTGAATCGAAGCAGCATTGTGAGTAGAGTGATTTGTTTTGTGGGACCTACCATCATAATTTCGTTAGGAGAATTGTAATGTAGTTCTGCAAGACGCATCAAAAACCACACGAAGTTTTGTTGAGGCACTCTTTGGACGTAGAACGCAATGATTCGGGATATAATAGTTAGGAACGCCAGCAGAAGAGTATTCGATTAGGGACATGTGACCTAAGTCTTTATATTCTTTGAGAAACTTTGTATAGTCTTCCTTTAATGTAGGATTTTTGTTGAGTTTTCGCTCCATAGATAAAAATCGAAGCATAGTTATTTCCTTTGAATCCCCAAGACGTTTTGGGTCTTCCTTAAGCGCAGCTTCACCATAATTCGACCATCTTCTTGTACAGAGACATTTTTTACGAAATGTTGTTCGCAATGTTGTTGATCAAGAGACATGGTGAGAAAAATGATTCAGCTCCTAGGAGCAAGTCTATACCACGACGTAGATGAAACTCTGGATCTGCTCAGTCTATGTTAGGTGGCAGATTGAAATCTCTTATCGAAATGTTTTCATCAGGGTGATAACCAGTAATTTAACGAGCGACAAGGAACTCCAGAGAAATTTTAAAGTTATTTATACGAGACCTAACAGTACTTTGAGTCTTGAAAGGAATCTTCAAGCCTGTCGAGCTAATGCCAACAACATCCACTGCATTTTTCGACTTTCTTAGATGAAGAGAATATCATAGGGCCTCACTAATGAAGTTCACCTGAGAACATGAATCCAAGAGGGCTTTTCCTAGTTGATATTTGCCTTCAGAATCTCGAACTAAAATCAAAGAAGTGGCCAAAATTACATTACCGACAGTATGTTTAGGATTTGGATGGAAGGTACCATGTCTTAAGACAGAAAACGAAGTTGATGTAGTTTGAGGTTCTTTAGCTTGAGCCTCTGTGTGCTTATGTGGAAGCGAATGATGCCGCTGTTTACAAAACCGACAAGAATATTTTGAGGTAAACAGTTGAGACAAAGTTCGGTGGATTATGGGAGGCAGCCGTTAAAACTGCAAAGTCTGATCTTTTTCGCACTCTTGCAAATGCACGTCTTACATTTGAAGAGTTAACTACGGCCCTGGTTGAAATTGAATCAGTCATGAACTCTCGCCCGATTTCTCCCGTATATATATATATATATATATATATATATATCGTTTCTCCCAGCATTAAGGTTTCGAGCTGTAATTTTCTTTGCAGAGTGGTAAAAATCCTTGAGACGGTTGACGAAAAATATCTACGACGCGATTATTGTTATCTACAATTGGGTAACGATTTGTGAATCTCTCCAACTTCCATTCATTTTGAGAAAGTCTGTCATCTTTGATTACGATGCTATCGTTATGTCTAATATTTATCTTTATATATATATATATATATATATATATATATATATATATATATATATATATATATATATATACATATATATATATATACATATATATATATATATATATATATATATATATATATATATATATATATATATATATATATATATATATATATATATATATATATATATATATATATATAATATATATATATATATATATATATATATATATATATATATATATATATATATATATATATATATATATATATATATATATATATATATATATATATATATATATATATATATATATATATATATATATATATATATATATATATATATATATATATATATATATATATATATATATATATATATATATATATATATATATATATATATATATATATATATATATATATATATATATATATATATATATATATATATATATATATATATATATATATATATATATATATATATATATATATATATATATATATATATATATTAGGGTGGACCTTGTGTCGATATTTTGGTAGATGAGGGCTCTATTCCGTGCCTTTTTGAAAAAAAATGACAATGCGGAAAAAAAATTAAAAAAAAAAATTGGATGTATGTGACTATGTATGTTCGTATGTTTGTATATATGTGGCTTATAGACTCCTAAACCGCTCATCCGATTTTAATGAAACTTTCAGGGAAAATTCAGCATACCACAGCGGGGGATCCTGTGAAGTTTCGTTGGAAAAATTGGTCTGTGGGCGGAGTGGGCGTGGCAAAAGTGTTTTCTAAAGCTATAAGTTGGTACATATATGCTACTGCTGATGTGGGAGACTAATTTAATGTTGGATTTTAAATTTTCGCTTTGTGGGCGGAGAGGGCGTGGCAAAGCTGTTTTTGAGCAAGAAGGCTCACAATTGGTTTTTATATACTACTGCTGTCGGAGAAGACTAATTTAATATCGGATTTTAGATTTTGGCTTTGTGGGCGGAGGGGACGTCGCAATACTGTCTCTTAGATCTAGAAGGCTGACGGGGAAGGTGAATTTAAACAACAACGGGACAACGGGAAAGATCTATTTAAAACCAGATTTCAAATTGAAAATGAAAATTTATGTTCATTTTTTTATGTTATGTCTATGTTGTCAGTTTCAAAAATTTTGTTTAACATTCAGAAAACGATTGAATTTGTTCCTTTTTTCAATTTGACAATACGCCTGTGATTTTCTTTAAAGATCTTTAAATAATCTTTGTACCTAAATCCAACAATTAAAATAAGTATATTCGTCTTAACAATGCCGCCAAAAAAGGCATCGATTGGAAAAAAGCCATCAAAGACTAAGAAAACTATCGAAGCAAGAGCTGCGGAAACAGTTGAGCAACGAGAAGCTCGACTTCAACAAAATCGCGACAGAGCATCAACATCTAGAGCTGCTGAAACGCCCGAGCAACGTGAACGGCGACTTGAACAAAACCGCGACAGAGCTTCAACGTCAAGAGCAGCTGAAACCATTGTACAGCGTGAAGCTCGGCTTGAACAATGCCGCGATAGAGCTTTTACGTCAAGAGCTGCTGAAAACGCCGATCAACGTGAAGTTCGCCTTCAAAAAAATTCTGACAGATCTTCAACATCAAGAGCTGATGAAACCGTTGAGCAGCGTGAAGCGCGACTTGAATCATGCCGCGACAGAGCTTCAACATCAAGAGCAGCTGAAACCGTGGAGCAACGTGAAGCTCGCCTTCAACAAAACTGTCACAGAGCTTCAACATCAAGAGCTGCTGAAACCATCGAGCAACGTGAAGCTCGCCTCCAACTAAACAGAGACAGAGCTTCTACGTCAATACGTGCTGAAACGGTAGATCAACGTGAAGCTCGACTTGAACAACACCATGTCGTAGTTTCAACTTCCAGAACATCCGAAATGTCCCAACAACGTATCGAGCGACTTGAGGCCAACCGCTTGCGATTAGCTCGATCCAGAGAAAGGACCAATTTAAAATTGGAAGCATTCAATTACGACAAAGACTTCGATTACAGGAATCACGAGGATGTGTTAATTGGACCAATGAACAAAGTTTGCTTACATTGCCGTGCTTTGAAGTTCGCTAAGGAAACACCAGGAATGTGTTGTTCGAACGGCAAAGTTGTTTTGCCACCACTGACTGAACCACCAGCTCCGCTTCTAAGTTACCTTTCTGGCACCACTCCAATTTCAAAACACTTCTTGCTGAACATTCGTAAGTATAATTCATCCTTTCAAATGACTTCTTTCGGGGCAACAAACATTGTTGACAACGAAGGGTACACACCCACGTTCAAAGTTCAAGGGCAAGTATATCACCGCATCGGTTCTTTGCTCCCTGCACCAGAACAAGATTCCAAGTTTCTCCAAATATATTTTACTGGCAGTGATGAAAGACAAGTTGAACAGCGATGCGCAATTACTACTGGAACTAGACGTGAAATCATTTCAAACTTACAAGCTATGTTTCACGAAGAGAATAGTCTGATTCGTATATTCAAATCAACTATAGATCAGATGCCATCCGATGACTATACCGTTGTTATCAGAGCAGACAAAACACCGTCAGGTGAACATGAAAGACGATTCAATGCTCCGGTTATAGGCGATGTAGCAGTTGTGATGGTTGGCACCGAATTTGATAGACGCGACATCATCATTCACCGCCGCCACGCAGGTTTACAACGCGTTTCAGAAACACATCGGTCGTATGACGCACTGCAATATCCACTGATATTTCCACGTGGTGAAGATGGGTACCATTTCAACGTTATGCAAATCAACCCCAACACGAATGTCGAGTTGACAAAGAAAGTTTCCTGCATGGATTACTACGCGTCCCGTATTATGATTCGTGAAAATGAAGTCAACCACATATTGAAATGCCGTGAACTATTCCATCAGTTCATTGTTGACATGTATGCGAAAATTGAAAGCGAACGTCTTCTTTTCATCCGGTTAAATCAACAAAAACTGCGCGTTGAAGAATACGCCCACTTGCGTGATGCAATTGCTATTGATGGAAACGCTGCTAACATTGGACAAATGGTAATATTGCCAGCAACGTATACCGGCAGTCCGCGCCATATGCATGAATACGCACAAGATGCCATGACGTATGTTCGAAATTATGGTTGTGCTGATCTTTTCATCACCTTCACATGCAATCCAGCATGGAGAGAAATAACCGATCTGCTCTTCAGCAGTCAAAACTCATCGCAAAGACATGATATTATCGCTAGAGTTTTTAAGCAAAAATTAATTAGGCTCATGGACGTCATTACCAAGAACCATATTTTTGGAGAAACACGATGCTGGATGTATTCAGTGGAATGGCAAAAAAGAGGCCTTCCGCACGCTCACATTTTAATTTGGTTGAAACAAAAAATCGTACCAACACAAATTGACAGTGTCATTTCTGCTGAACTTCCAAATCCAGAAGAAGACCCCACTCTATTCCAAGTCGTGAAGAAAAATATGGTACATGGCCCATGTGGTGCTTTGGATCGAAATGCACCTTGCATGAAGGATGGCAAATGCACTAAACGATATCCACGTGAGCTCATTTCTGAGACGCAAACTGGAGGCGATGGATATCCGATGTACAGACGTCGAAAACCCGAAGATGGTGGACATACAACAACAAGCAAAGTGAGAAATGTCCATCGATAACAGATGGATAGTACCTTACTCGCCATTACTCTCCAAAATGTTTGAGGCTCACATTAATGTAGAGTACTGCAATTCTGTGAAGTCTATCAAATACATTTGCAAATATGTAAACAAGGGCAGTGACATGGCAGTATTCGGGCTAGCAAATCAAAGCGATGAAATCACACAATTTCAAATGGGACGCTATATCAGCAGTAACGAGGCAGTTTGGCGAATATTATCTTTTAACATTCATGAACGCTATCCATCAGTACAACACCTCGCAGTACACTTGGAAAATGGTCAGCGAGTTTATTTTACCGCACAAAATGCACTAAATAGAGCAGAGCAACCAGCAAACACAACACTCACCGCATTTTTCCAATTGTGTGCATCCGATGATTTCGCTAAAACCTTGCTATATCACGAAGTCCCCAAATACTATACATGGAACACAGCGGAAAAGAAGTTTGTCAGAAGAAAACGTGGTGCAATTATTCCAGAGTTTGGTAATATACGATCGTCGGAAGCCTTGGGACGGGTATATACTGTACATCCAAATAACGCTGAATGTGAATGTTATTTTATGCGATTGCTTCTGCATACTATTAATGGTCCTACATCATTCGTTGCTTTAAAAACGGTACATGGGGTAGTATGCGAAACGTATAGAGAAGCATGTTTCAAAATGGGCCTACTTCAAAATGATCAACATTGGAACACAACACTTACTGAGGCATCGCTGACGTTCCATCCAAAGCAAATACGTTGTTTGTTTGCTATCATTTTAACAACATGCACACCATCAAATCCAAGACAATTGTGGCAAATGCATCGAGAAAGCCTCAGTGAAGATATTCTTAGGCAAGCACGGGCAACCGATCCAAATAAGGAGTATTCGGACCAAATTTTTAATACAGCTTTAGTTATGATTGAGGACTTATGTATATCAATCAACAACAAAGTCCTTCCTCAACTTGGTATGCCGCCATCTATACGAGATAGAAATGATATGCAAGACAGAGATCTGGTGCGAGAACACCAATTCGACGTAAACCAACAACAAAACTTTGTAGACACTCAATCAAGACTCTTAGTTCCTGATCAAAGAAATGCTTATGACAAAGTCATGCAACGTGTAGCCAATGGAAATAGTGGAACTTTTTTTTCTAGATGCTCCAGGAGGCACTGGCAAAACATTTCTCATTAATTTAATATTGGCGTCAGTTCGAATGAAGAATGAGATGGCACTGGCAGTGGCATCATCAGGAATCGCATCAACGTTACTGGATGGTGGACGTACAGCACATTCAGCGCTTAAGCTTCCATTGAATGTGAACCACACGGAAACACCAACATTAGCAAAAAATCCGGTATGGCCACAGTCCTTAAGATGTGTAAAATCATCATTTGGGACGAATGCACCATGGCCCATAAAAAATCGCTTGAAGCACTTGACCGGACTCTGCGCGATTTTCGAGGGAAACAACTACCGATGGGAGGTGCTCTAATACTTCTTGCTGGTGATTTTCGACAAACTTTGCCCGTTATACCTCGATCAACACCTGCCGATGAGCTAAACGCATGCTTGAAAGCATCATATTTATGGAAGCGAATTGAGAAAATTACACTATCAACAAACATGCGTGTCCATTTAATGCAAGATGTGTCTGTCCAAACCTTTTCAAAACAACTTTTAGAGATCGGAAATGGCAAAATTCCAACTGATCCCACAACATATGAGATTTCATTTTCGCCCAACTTTTGCCAAATGCTACCAAATATTCAAGCCCTTTTAGAAAATGTATTCCCAAATTTAATCAACAACTACAAAAATTCAGACTGGCTCTGCGAACGTGCAATTTTAGCACCTAAAAATGATGATGTCAAGAAGTTAATGAACAAATTCAATTGAAATTGCCCGGAGAATCGAAAAAATATCATTTCATTCAATCGACTAGAGCCACCAGGAATGCCACCACATATATGACATTGAAAGTTGGGTCACCGGTGATGCTTATTCGAAACTTGAACGCCCCAAAGCTATGCAACGGAACCAGGATGATCATTAAAAATTTGACACCAAATTTGATCGAGGCAACAATAATCAGCGGCAAATTCAAAGCGGAAGATGTGCTGATCCCACGCATACCGATGATTACGAATGATTTACAATTCGAGTTTAAGCGGATTCAGTTCCCTTTGATTCTTGGCTTCGCGATGACCATAAATAAAGCACAAGGGCAATCCCTCACTGTTGCTGGTTTGAATTTGCAACATTCATGTTTTTCCCACGGCCAATTTTATGTTGCTTGCTCAAGAGTTGGTACACCAAAAAATTTGTACATTTATACACCCAACGGTACGACCAAAAATATTGTGTATCCATTAGCATTACAATAAATTACACGAATTTATTTTCACATTTGATATACATATGTGTTACTTTCTTTGGCGTAGCAACGCACGCCGGGCTCCGCTAGTATATATATAAAATTGGATGTATGTGACTATGTATGTTTGTATGTATGTGGCTTATAGACTCCTAAACCGCTCATCCGATTTTAATGAAACTTTCAGGGAAAATTCAGCATACCACAGCGGGGGATCCTGTGACGTTTCGTTGGAAAAATTGGTCTGTGGGCGGAGTGGGCGTGGCAAAAGTGTTTTCTAAAGCTAGAAGGCTATAAGTTGGTACATATATGCTACTGCTGATGTGGGAGACTAATTTAATGTTGGATTTTAAATTTTCGGTTTGTGGGCGGAGAGGGCGTTGCAAAGCTGTTTTTGAGCAAGAAGGCTCACAATTGGTTTTTATATACTACTGCTGTCGGAGAAGACTAATTTCATATCGGATTTTAGATTTTGGCTTTGTGGGCAGAGGGGGCGTCGCAATACTGTCTCTTAGATCTAGAAGGCTGACGGGGAAGGTGAATTTAAACAACAACGGGACAACGGGAAAGTTCTATTTAAAACCAGATTTCAAATTGAAAATTTATGTTCATTTTTTTATGTTATGTCTATGTTGTCAGTTTCAAAATTGGTTTAACATTCAGAAAACGATTGAATTTGTTCCTTTTTTCAATTTGACAATACGCCTGTGATTTTCTTTAAAGATCTTTAAATAATCTTTGTACCTAAATCCAACAATTAAAATAAGTATATTTGCCTTAACAATGCCGCCAAAAAAGGCATCGATTGGAAAAAAGCCATCAAAGACTAAGAAAACTATCGAAGCAAGAGCTGCGGAAACAGTTGAGCAACGAGAAGCTCGAACTCAACAGAATAGCGACAGAGCATCAACATCTAGAGCTGCTGAAACGCCCGAGCAACGTGAACGGCGACTTGAACAAAACCACGACAGAGCTTAAACTGAAACCATTGTACAGCGTGAAGCTCGGCTTGAACAATGCCGCGATAGGGCTTTTACGTCAAGAGCTGCTGAAACCGCCGATCAACGTAAAGTTCGCCTTCAAAAAAATTCTGACAGATCTTCAACATCAAGAGCTGATGAAACCGTTGAGCAGCGTGAAGCGCGACTTGAATCATGCCGCGACAAAGCTTCAACATCAAGAGCTGCTGAAACCGTGGAGCAACGTGAAGCTCGCCTTCAACAAAACTGTCACAGAGCTTCAACATCAAGAGCTGCTGAAACCATCGAGCAACGTGAAGCTCGCCTCCAACTAAACAGAGACAGAGCTTCTACGTCAATGTGTGCTGAAACGGTAGATCAACGTGAAGCTCGACTTGAACAACACCATGTCGTAGTTTCCCTTTCCAGAACATCCGAAATGTCCCAACAACGTATCTTGAGGCCAACCGCTTGCGATTAGCTCGATCTAGAGAAAGGACCAATTTATATATATATATATATATATATATATATATATATATATATATATATATATATATATATATATATATATATATATATATATATATATATATATATATATATATATATATATATATATATATATATATATATATATATAGAGAGAGAGAGACAGAGCTTCTACGTCAATGTGTGCTGAAACGGTAGATCAACGTGAAGCTCGACTTGAACAACACCATGTCGTAGTTTCCCCTTCCAGAACATCCGAAATGTCCCAACAACGTATCGAGCGACTTGAGGCCAACCGCTTGCGATTAGCTCGATCTAGAGAAAGGACAAATTTAAAATTGGAATCATTCAATTACGACAATGACTACGATTACAGGAATCACGAGGATGTATTAATTGGACCAATGAACAAAGTTTGCTTATATTGCCGTGCTTTGAAGTTCGCTAAGGAAACACCAGGAATGTGTTGTTCGAACGGCATAGTTGTTTTGCCACAACTGACTGAACCACCAGCTCCGCTTCTAAGTTACCTTTCTGGCACCACTCCAATTTCAAAACACTTCTTGCTGAACATTCGTAAGTATAATTCATCCTTTCAAATGACTTCTTTCGGGGCAACAAACATTGTTAACAACGAAGGGTACACACCCACGTTCAAAGTTCAAGGGTAAGTATATCACCGCATCGGTTCTTTGCTCCCTGCACCAGAACAAGATTCCAAGTTTCTCCAAATATATTTTACTTGCAGTGATGAAAGACAAGTTGAACAGCGATGCGCAATTACTACTGGAACTAGACGTGAAATCATTTCAAACTTACAAGCTATGTTTCACGAAGAGAATAGTCTGATTCGTATATTCAAATCAACTATAGATCAGATGCCATCCGATGACTATACCGTTGTTATCAGAGCAGGCAAAACACCGTCAGGTGAACATGAAAGACGATTCAATGCTCCGGTTATAGGCGATGTAGCAGTTGTGATGGTTGGCACCGAATTTGATAGACGCGACATCATCATCCACCGCCGCCACGCAGGTTTACAACGCGTTTCAGAAACACATCGGTCGTATGACGCACTGCAATATACACTGATATTTCTACGTGGTGGAGATGGGTACCATTTCAACATTATGCAAATCAACCCCAACACGAATGTCGAGTTGACAAAGAAAGTTTCCTGCATGGATTACTACTCGTCCCGTATTATGATTCGTGAAAATGAAGTCAACCAATTATTGAAATGCCGTGAACTATTCCATCAGTTCATTGTTGACATGTATGCGAAAATTGAAAGCGAACGTCTTCTTTTCATCCGGTTAAATCAACAAAAGCTGCGCGTTGAAGAATACGCCCACTTGCGTGATGCAATTGCTATTGATGGAAACGCTGCTAACATTGGACAAATGGTAATATTGCCAGCAACGTATACCGGCAGTCCGCGCCATATGCATGAATACGCACAAGATGCCATGACGTATGTTCGAAAGTATGGTTGTGCTGATCTTTTCATCGCCTTCACATGCAATCCAGCATGGAGAGAAATAACCGATCTGCTCTTCAGCAGTCAAAACTCATCGCAAAGACATGATATTATCGCTAGAGTTTTTAAGCAAAAATTAATTAGGCTCATGGACGTCATTATCAAGAACCATATTTTTGGAGAAACACGATGCTGGATGTATTCAGTTGAATGGTGCTTTGGATCGAAATGGACCTTGCATGAAGGATGGCAAATGCACTAAACGATATCCACGTGAGCTCATTTCTGAGACGCAAACTGGAGGCGATGGATATCCGATGTACAGACGTCGAAAACCCGAAGATGGTGGACATACAACAACAAGCAAAGTGAGAAATGTCCAGGTGGACATCGATAACAGATGAATAGTACCCTACTCGCCATTACTCTCCAAAATGTTTGAGGCTCACATTAATGTAGAGTACTGCAATTCTGTTAAGTCTATCAAATACATTTGCAAATATGTAAACAAGGGCAGTGACATGGCAGTATTCGGGCTAGCATATCAAAGCGATGAAATCACACAATTTCAAATGGGACGCTATATCAGCAGTAACGAGGCAGTTTGGCGAATATTATCTTTTAACATTCATGAACGCTATCATCAGTACAACACCTAGCAGTACACTTGGAAAATGGTCAGCGAGTTTATTTTACCGCACAAAATGCACTAAATAGAGCAGAGCAACCAGCAAACACAACACTCACCGCATTTTTCCAATTGTGTGCATCCGATGATTTCGCTAAAACCTTGCTATATCACGAAGTCCCCAAATACTATACTTGGAACACAGCGGAAAAGAAGTTTGTCAGAAGAAAACGTGGTGCAATTATTCCAGAATTTGGTAATATACGATCGTCGGAAGCCTTGGGACGGGTATATACTGTACATCTAAATAACGCTGAATGTTATTTTATGCGATTGCTTCTGCATACTATTAAAGTCCTACATCATTCGTTGCTTTAAAAACCGTACATGTGGTAGTATGCGAAACGTATAGAGAAGCATGTTTCAAAATGGGCCTACTTCAAAATGATCAACATTGGAACACAACACTTACTGAGGCATCGCTGACGTTCCATCCAAAGCAAATACGTTGTTTGTTTGCTATCATTTTAACAACATGCACACCATCAAATCCAAGACAATGTGGCAAATGCATCGAGAAAGCCTCAGTGAAGATATTCTTAGGCAAGCACGGGCAACTGATCCAAATAAGGAGTATTCGGACCAAATTTTTAATACAGCTTTAGTTATGATTGAGGACTTATGCATATCAATCAACAACAAAGTCCTTCCTCAACTTGGTATGCCGCCATCTATACGAGATAGAAATGATATGCAAGACAGAGATCTGGTGCGAGAACACCAATTCGACGTAAACCAACAACAAAACTTTGTAGACACTCAATCAAGACTCTTAGTTCCTGATCAAAGAAATGCTTATGACGAAGTCATGCAACGTGTAGCCAATGGAAATGGTGGAATTTTTTTTCTAGATGCTCCAGGAGGCACTGGCAAAACATTTCTCATTAATTTAATATTGGCGTCAGTTCGAATGAAGAATGAGATGGCACTGGCAGTGGCATCATCAGGAATCGCATCAACGTTACTGGATGGTGGACGTACAGCACATTCAGCGCTTAAGCTTCCATTGAATGTGAACCACACGGAAACACCAACATGTAACATTAGCAAAAAATCCGGTATGGCCACAGTCCTTAAGATGTGTAAAATCATCATTTGGGACGAATGCACCATGGCCCATAAAAAATCGCTTGAAGCACTTGACCGGACTCTGCGCGATTTTCGAGGGAAACAACTACCGATGGGAGGTGCTCTAATACTTCTTGCTGGTGATTTTCGACAAACTTTGCCCGTTATACCTCGATCAACACCTGCCGATGAGCTAAACGCATGCTTGAAAGCATCATATTTATGGAAGCGAATTGAGAAAATTACACTATCAACAAACATGCGTGTCCATTTAATGCAAGATGTGTCTGCCCAAACCTTTTCAAAACAACTTTTAGAGATCGGAAATGGCAAAATTCCAACTGATCCCACAACATAGAAAATGTATTCCCAAATTTAATCAACAACTACAAAAATTCAGATTGGCTCTGCGAACGTGCAATTTTAGCACCTAAAAATGATGATGTCAAGAAGTTAAATGAACAAATTCAATTGAAATTGCCCGGAGAATCGAAAAAATATCATTCAATCGACACAATGATGGATCAGGAAGAAGCTGTAAATTACCCAACAGAATTTCTTAATTCACTAGAGCCACCAGGAATGCCACCACATATATTGACATTGAAAGTTGGGTCACCGGTGATGCTTATTCGAAACTTGAACTCCCCAAAGCTATGCAACGGAACCAGGATGGTCATTAAAAATTTGACACCAAATTTGATCGAAGGCAACAATAATCAGCGGCAAATTCAAAGCGGAAGATGTGCTGATCCCACGCATACCGATGATTACGAATGATTTACCATTCGAGTTTAAGCGGATTCAGTTCCCTTTGATTCTTGGCTTCGCGATGACCATAAATAAAGCACAAGGGCAATCCCTCACTGTTGCTGGTTTGAATTTGCAACATTCATGTTTTTCCCACGGCCAATTGTATGTTGCTTGCTCAAGAGTATAGTGGGTTGCGCAGCATACATATATATATATATATATATATATATATATATATATATATATATATATATATATATATATATATATATATATATATATATATATATATTATATATATATATATATATATATATATATATATATATATATATATATATATATATATATATATATATATATATTATATATATATATATATATATATATTATATATATATATATATATATATATATATATATATATATATATATATATATATATATATATTATATATATATATATATATATATATATATATATATATATATATATATATATATATATATATATATATATATATATATATATATATATATATATATATATATATATATATATATATATATATATATATATATATATATATATATGTATATATATATATATATATATATATATATATATATATATATATATATATATATATATATATATATGCATGCTGCGCAACCCACTAAGGAAATACATCAAATTTTATTAATTTTTAACCTTACTTTATACATTTGTAAACAAATAAATCAAATAAAATTACAAGTAATACTCGTATGTATGAAAAAAGAAAATAAATTGTATTTCAATGTTATGTATTCTATTTCATCGAGTATGAAGTTTTCTATTTGATGTTCATTTTCTCAATAAAAACAAATAACTTATATGACTTGTTGAAAGCACATTAAAATCTCATATCATTATGAAGAATGCAAGAAGTATAATAGTTTGGTAAATTCTTAATACTGATATATATATATATATATATATATATATATATATATATATATATATATATATATATATAATATATATATATATATATATATATATATATATATATATATATATATATATATATATATATATATATATATATATATATATATAATATATATATATATATATATATATATATATATATATTCTACGCAACCCACTAAGAAAATACATAAAATTTTATTAATTTTTAACCTTACTTTATACATTTGTAGACAAATAAATCAAATAATAATACATGTAATACTCGTATGTATGAAAAAAGAAAATAAATTGTATTTTAATGTAAAGTATTCTATTTCATCGAGTATAAAGTTTTCTATTTGATGATAATTTTTCTCAATAAAAACAAATAACTTATATAACTGGTTGAGAACACATTAAAATCTCATATCATTATGAAAAATGCAAGAAGTATAATAGTGTGGTAAATTCTTAAAACTGATTATATTTTCCCGGTTTATAACAGTTGTTTTGGCGCATTTGAGTATAAATTTTCTTCGCTTTGCCGAAAATAAAAATGTATTTATAGTAATTCAAATGAGAAATTACGCCGTCCACATTAACATAACTTATGTTTCTACTTTGCCACTCTTAGCCATTTACATGATTTCGACAATAAGCATTCTTCTTCCGTCCCTCTTCAGTAAGTTCTCTGCCGGGGACTGAAATGGAAATAGTTGGGTGCAACGCTTCCCCCACACATGAATGCCAACTCCTCTATATAACTGTCACTCTGATTGCCATGACAAAATTGTAAATCAACCAATGTGATTTCTGATCTCTCAACTTTAAACATTTAACGATGAAGTTTTATGAACAAACCATCAGTACTTTTTTACTCATCAAAGTTGCACGGAGCACACTATTAAGAAGGAGGAGAAATATTATCAAAACCATGAAGACGTCTTCAAATTTGAATATTTTATAAATTCAATTGCTTGCAGTTTTAAATAACCATTTTAAAGTCTTCAGCGAACCCCAACAATAACTTTAGGATAAAGTAAAAGTTAAATGAATCCACCGATGAATCGTCACCAATGTTCCATCCAGCATTATTCATCATATTGCTTTCAAATTCGTTTAGGGAGAAAAAATTCTTCATTGTGCTTGATATTCCTAGATTTCGTGTTCTATCGATTTCTATACCATTAATTTCATCAAACATTTGCGGTACACAATTATTTCGAAGACGTGCATTCGAAGATATGGCACCGCCTGATAGTTTCACATTTCCTTCAATATACAGATAACTTCCACTCGGTAGAACCTACAAGTCTTGATTTTGAATTGAGATTTTAATTTCATCATTATGGTTAAATGATTGTATATATGAAATGTAGCTGTGATATTCCTTTTTCATAATGCTTTCATCTGATAGGGGTTTATCAGTGACTTCAAGTAATTCAGACATTATTTTTTTAAATGTAGATTTAAATATATCAAAATGTTTTTGTTTTCTTTTGTTAGCTGTGGTCTTTTAGGTTTGACTGCATGAACGGGAATGTTTAGGTCCTTTCTTTGTGTTAGTATATTTATTATAAATATTAATTTTGATATTGGTCTAAGATAAAGTCGAAGTGTAATTTCTTCCCCGCGAAAATTAATTAATCGTGCTTCTTGATCAACAATCCAAACTTTTAGAGTACACATTTCTTTGACGTTTACTGGCAAATAAATACTATTTCTAGGTGTTTCTTCCAGTTTGTATCCTGGAAAAACGTTAATTGCAAATTGATTAATGGTGTGTGCAGTTAAATTATTCATGTAAGCACCAGTTGTTATATTACACTGTCTTTTTAAGTGTTGACGGGATGATAAAAAATATGTCTTCTATTCGGTATACTAATGTAAGTACGCTTTACCCAATTAAAAGCTTTAATAAAATAAACCGCGTCATGTGAGAAAAATATTTCAATTTGCAATGTATTATTATTTGCTTTTATCTCTATTGTTTTGTTTTCATTTTGCTTTTTATATGCTGTCTTTACAGTTTTCACTACGTCAGTTATTGGTAATTCAATTACCATATCACCAATATGAAATAAATTATTAACATAATCAATGTTTGGAATTGGGTTGTATTAATGCAAATCTACCAAATATGCTTCATATTCCCCAGGTAATACAATAGGGGGAGAAAAATTAGCAGTTAATATAGAAGATTTTCCGCTCAAAGCTAATGTTACTGACATTATGAAAGTTAAATATCAAATGAAAACAAATGTTTTGTTTTTTTTTGAAATTATATAAAATTACAGTATTTCATTTTTGTTTATCCATGAATTATGATGATTCGAGGAACCCAACCATTTATCATATACTCTAGAACCATTAGATTTCAATACTTTTTCTACAACATATGTGTTTGGATAACGAGTACGTAGAAGCTCTTCCTTTTAGAATCCACCTTTGATTGAGTTACCTTGATAGTCTTCTAGAAGATACGTCATTGGGTTTGTGTTTTGGATTGTTCTTATTTTAAATATTTCTGTAGTCCGATATGGTGTATATCCTTTTTCAAAAATGTGTTTATATTTACTTATACTGACATAATTTACCACATTAAGTTTAGAAGGTATATATTTTTAGGCGATTATATACAGTATTTATCAACTTGTTTTCGTTTTCATCACTTACATCGTTTGGAACCATTATGATTGTTCTGTGCACTTTGCTGTTTTAAGTTTCCAAAAACTTTTTATAGTTAGTATAACAACGGTAGTTGCCGTTGAAGTTAATTCTTTCCACATCATACCCTTTAAAGTTCTGTTAAAACGTTCAATAATTGAAACCTTCATTATGCTGTATGTTGAGTAGTGATTGATTGAATGTGTTTTCATAAGTTGTTCAAATTGTTTATTAAAAAATTCTTTCCCATCAGCAGTCTGTATACTGTTGCGTATACGTTTTAAGTTTAATATTCTTTAAAATGCAGCAGTTAAATCAGTGGCATTTTTTGATTTAGTTGCTTTATCCCAAACAAATTTAGAAAAAGTGTCAATAACAGTTAACATATATTTATATTCTATATTTAGTTATGACCAATTTCCCATTCAACCAAGTCAGCTTGCCATAAGTCATCAATTCCTATCATTACAACTCTTCGTGGCTGAATTTTTTTCTTGCTTGGCCGTGCAGTTCGTTTACTATTGATCTTCTTTCCATTTTTGATGATGTTACAAATAAATAAATTCTTAATCGTTGGATGGTTGGATGTATATCGTTATAATATCTTTAAGATTCTAATTCAAGTTTGCTTTTCTGACATTATTTATTTTCTTGTTAAATTCGCTTCTTAATTTTTCTTGTAAATCGAGGATATTTGTTTGTAAGTAACCTTTGCTGACTGCAACTGTTTCTGCTGACGGCGGTGCCAAATTTTTTATTTGGATATCGATGTTATTATTCCTATCCGTAATTCGTAATTCCAAATACTTCCTTAAACTTGCTCCTTAATATAATAGAACGATTTTTAAAAAAGTTGCCGAACTTGTCGACGCTCATGTTGCGATTAATAGATTTTTCTCTAATATCAGTAAATTATATCAGCTTCCCTCAGTTCCCTAATTATGGATACTATTTCATTATTATAATTTGTATTACCAGAGCTCTGTGATCCTCCTTAACCGTTTTGATAATAGTGGTTTCATCATTGTCTTCTTTAAATTGACTTATCGGAGTGGTACTATCGAATTGTAAACCCTGTTGAGTTGTAGTTATAGGTCTTTTAACATTAGTTAGTTTTATTGTATCTCCATTCTTTGTAGGTGTTCTGTATGCTCCATATATGTTGTAGTTTTTGTGTGGTATCATTTCCTTAGTGCTAAGAATTTTTTTAAATTCAAAAAAATGAACGATGAAAATAAATCTCTATTTGAACTCAATTGAAACTGTATTCAAAACTAAACTGTTTCTCCATATTTTATTCAATATTTGTATTGTGTCAAATATCGTCTGGCTGAGTGCGTTGCTACGCCAAAGAAAGTAACACATATGTATATCAAATGTGAAAATAAATTCGTGTAATTTATTGTAATGCTAATGGATACACAATATTTTTGGTCGTACCGTTGGGTGTATAAATGCACAAATTTTTTGGTGTACCAACTCTTGAGCAAGCAACATACAATTGGCCGTGGGAAAAACATGAATGTTGCAAATTCAAACCAGCAACAGTGAGGGATTGCCCTTGTGCTTTATTTATGGTCATCGCGAAGCCAAGAATCAAAGGGAACTGAATCCGCTTAAACTCGAATGGTAAATCATTCGTAATCATCGGTATGCGTGGGATCAGCACATCTTCCGCTTTGAATTTGCCGCTGATTATTGTTGCCTATCTCAAATTTGGTGTCAAATTTTTAATGATCATCCTGGTTCCGTTGCATAGCTTTGGGGCGTTCAAGTTTCGAATAAGCATCACCGGTGACCCAACTTTCAATGTCAATATATGTGGTGGCATTCCTGGTGGCTCTAGTGAATTAAGAAATTCTGTTGGGTAATTTACAGCTTCTTCCTGATCCATCATTGTGTCGATTGAATGATATTTTTTCGATTCTCCGGGCAATTTCAATTGAATTTGTTCATTTAACTTCTTGACATCATCATTTTTAGGTGCTAAAATTGCACGTTCGCAGAGCCAATCTGAATTTTTGTAGTTGTTGATTAAATTTGGGAATACATTTTCTATGTTGTGGGATCAGTTGGAATTTTGCCATTTCCGATCTCTAAAAGTTGTTTTGAAAAGGTTTGGGCAGACACATCTTGCATTAAATGGACACGCATGTTTGTTGATAGTGTAATTTTCTCAATTCGCTTCCATAAATATGATGCTTTCAAGCATGCGTTTAGCTCATCGGCAGGTGTTGATCGAGGTATAACGGGCAAAGTTTGTCGAAAATCACCAGCAAGAAGTATTAGAGCACCTCCCATCGGTAGTTGTTTCCCTCGAAAATCGCGCAGAGTCCGGTCAAGTGCTTCAAGCGATTTTTTATGGGCCATGGTGCATTCGTCCCAAATGATGATTTTACACATCTTAAGGACTGTGGCCATACCGGATTTTTTGCTAATGTTACATGTTGGTGTTTCCGTGTGGTTCACATTCAATGGAAGCTTAAGCGCTGAATGTGCTGTACGTCCACCATCCAGTAACGTTGATGCGATTCCTGATGATGCCACTGCCAGTGCCATCTCATTCTTCATTCGAACTGACGCCAATATTAAATTAATGAGAAATGTTTTGCCAGTGCCTCCTGGAGCATCTAGAAAAAAAATTCCACCATTTCCATTGGCTACACGTTGCATGACTTTGTCATAAGCATTTCTTTGATCAGGAACTAAGAGTCTTGATTGAGTGTCTACAAAGTTTTGTTGTTGGTTTACGTCGAATTGGTGTTCTCGCACCAGATCTCTGTCTTGCATATCATTTCTATCTCGTATAGATGGCGGCATACCAAGTTGAGGAAGGACTTTGTTGTTGATTGATATGCATAAGTCCTCAATCATAACTAAAGCTGTATTAAAAATTTGGTCCGAATACTCCTTATTTGGATCGGTTGCCCGTGCTTGCCTAAGAATATCTTCACTGAGGCTTTCTCGATGCATTTGCCACAATTGTCTTGGATTTGATGGTGTGCATGTTGTTAAAATGATAGCAAACAAACAACGTATTTGCTTTGGATGGAACGTCAGCGATGCCTCAGTAAGTGTTGTGTTCCAATGTTGATCATTTTGAAGTAGGCCCATTTTGAAACATGCTTCTCTATACGTTTCGCATACTACCACATGTACGGGTTTTAAAGCAACGAATGATGTAGGACTTTAATAGTATGCAGAAGCAATCGCATAAAATAACATTCAGCGTTATTTGGATGTACAGTATATACCCGTCCCAAGGCTTCCGACGATCGTATATTACCAAACTCTGGAATAATTGCACCACGTTTTCTTCTGACAAACTTCTTTTCCGCTGTGTTCCAAGTATAGTATTTGGGGACTTCGTGATATAGCAAGGTTTTAGCGAAATCATCGGATGCACACAATTGGAAAAATGCGGTGAGTGTTGTGTTTGCTGGTTGCTCTGCTCTATTTAGTGCATTTTGTGCGGTAAAATAAACTCGCTGACCATTTTCCAAGTGTACTGCTAGGTGTTGTACTGATGGATAGCGTTCATGAATGTTAAAAGATAATATTCGCCAAACTGCCTCGTTACTGCTGATATAGCGTCCCATTTGAAATTGTGTGATTTCATCGCTTTGATTTGCTAGCCCGAATACTGCCATGTCACTGCCCTTGTTTACATATTTGCAAATGTATTTGATAGACTTAACAGAATTGCAGTACTCTACATTAATGTGAGCCTCAAACATTTTGGAGAGTAATGGCGAGTAGGGTACTATCCATCTGTTATCGATGTCCACCTGGACATTTCTCACTTTGCTTGTTGTTGTATGTCCACCATCTTCGTCTGTACATCGGATATCCATCGCCTCCAGTTTGCGTCTCAGAAATGAGCTCACGTGGATATCGTTTAGTGCATTTGCCATCCTTCATGCAAGGTGCATTTCGATCCAAAGCACCACATGGACCATGTACCATATTTTTCTTCACGACTTGGAATAGAGTGGGGTCTTCTTCTGGATTTGGAAGTTCAGCAGAAATGACACTGTCAATTTGTGCTGGTACGATTTTTTGTTTCAACCAAATTAAAATGTGACTTTTTGTGTCTTTTTTGCCATTCAACTGAATACATCCAGCATCGTGTTTCTCCAAAAATATGGTTCTTGGTTATGACGTCCATGAGCCTAATTAATTTTTGCTTAAAAACTCTAGCGATAATATCATGTCTTTGCGATGAGTTTTGACTGCTGAAGAGCAGATCGGTTATTTCTCTCCATGCTGAATTGCATGTGAAGGTGATGAAAAGATCAGCACAACCATACTTTCGAACCTACGTCATGGCATCTTGTGCGTATTCATGCATATGGCGCGGACTGCCGGTATACGTTGCTGGCAATATTACCATTTGTCCAATGTTAGCAGCGTTTCCATCAATAGCAATTGCATCACGCAAGTGGGCGTATTCTTCAACGCGCAGCTTTTGTTGATTTAACCGGATGAAAAGAAGACGTTCGCTTTCAATTTTCGCATACATGTCAACAATGAACTGATGGAATAGTTCACGGCATTTCAATATGTGGTTGACTTCATTTTCACGAATCATAATGCGGGACGCGTAGTAATCCATGCAGGAAACTTTCTTTGTCAACTCGACATTCGTGTTGGGGTTGATTTGCATAATGTTGAAATGGTACCCATCTTCACCACGTGGAAATATCAGTGGATATTGCAGTGCGTCATACGACCGATGTGTTTCTGAAACGCGTTGTAAACCTGCGTGGCGGCGGCGGATGATGATGTCGCGTCTATCAAATGCGGTGCCAACCATCACAACTGCTACATCGCCTATAACCGGAGCATTGAATCGTCTTTCATGTTCACCTGACGGTGTTTTGTCTGCTCTGATAACAACGGTATAGTCATCGGATGGCATCTGATCTATAGTTGATTTGAATATACGAATCAGACTATTCTCTTCGTGAAACAATGCTTGTAAGTTTGAAATGATTTCACGTCTAGTTCCAGTAGTAATTGCGCATCGCTGTTCAACTTGTCTTTCATCACTGCCAGTAAAATATATTTGGAGAAACTTGGAATCTTGTTCTGGTGCAGGGAGCAAAGAACCGATGCGGTGATATACTTACCCTTGAACTTTGAACGTGGGTGTGTACCCTTCGTTGTTAACAATGTTTGTTGCCCCGAAAGAAGTCATTTGAAAGTATGAATTATACTTACGAATGTTCAGCAAGAAGTGTTTTGAAATTGGAGTGGTGCCAGAAAGGTAACTTAGAAGCGGAGCTGGTGGTTCAGTCAGTGGTGGCAAAACAACTTTGCCGTTCGAACAACACATTCCTGGTGTTTCCTTAGCGAACTTCAAAGCACGGCAATGTAAGCAAACTTTGTTTATTGGTCCAATTAATACATCCTCGTGATTCCTGTAATCGTAGTCTTTGTCGTAATTGAATGCTTCCAATTTTAAATTGGTCCTTTCTCTAGATCGAGCTAATCGCAAGCAGTTGGCGTCAAGTCGCTCGATACGTTGTTGGGACATTTCGGATGTTCTGGAAGTTGAAACTACGACATGGTGTTGTTCAAGTCGAGCTTCACGTTGATCTACCGTTTCAGCACGTATTGAAGTAGAAGCTCTGTCTCTGTTTAGTTGGAGGCGAGCTTCACATTGCTCGATGGTTTCAGCAGCTCTTGATGTTGAAGCTCTGTGACAGTTTTGTTGAAGGCGAGCTTCACGTTGCTCCACGGTTTCAGCTGCTCTTGATGTTGAAGCTCTGTCGCGGCATGATTCAAGTCGCGCTTCACGCTGCTCAACGGTTTCATCAGCTCTTGATGTTGAAGAACGAACTTCACGTTGATCGGCGGTTTCAGCAGCTCTTGACGTAAAAGCTCTATCGCGGCATTGATCAAGCCGAGCTTCACGCTGTACAATGGTTTCAGCTGCTCTTGACGTAGAAGCTTTGTCGCGGTTTTGTTCAAGTCGCCGTTCACGTTGCTCGTGCGTTTCAGCAGCTCTAGATGTTGATGCTCTGTCGCGATTTTGTTGAAGTCGAGCTTCTCGTTGCTCAACTGTTTCCGCAGCTCTTGCTTCGATAGTTTTCTTAGTCTTTGATGGCTTTTTTCCAATCGATGCCTTTTTTGGCGGCATTGTTAAGACGAATATACTTATTTTAATTGTTGGATTTAGGTACAAAGATTATTTAAAGATCTTTAAAGAAAATCACAGGCGTATTGTCAAATTGAAAAAAGGAACAAATTCAATCGTTTTCTGAATGTTAAACAAATTTTGAAACTGACAACATAGACATAACATAAAAAAAATGAACATAAATTTTCAATTTGAAATCTGGTTTTAAATAGATCTTTCCCGTTGTCCCGTTGTTGTTTAAATTCACCTTCCCCGTCAGCCTTCTAGATCTAAGAGACAGTATTGCGACGTCCCCTCTGCCCACAAAGCCAAAATCTAAAATCCGATATGAAATTAGTCTTCTCCGACAGCAGTAGTATATAAAAACCAATTGTGAGCCTTCTTGCTCAAAAACAGCTTTGCCACGCCCTCTCGGCCCACAAACCGAAAATTTAACATCCAACATTAAATTAGTCTCCCACATCAGTAGTAGCATATATGTACCAACTTATAGCCTTCTAGCTTTAGAAAACACTTTTGCCACGCCCACTCCGCCCACAGACCAATTTTTCCAACAAAACTTCACAGGATCCCCCGCTGTGGTATGCTGAATTTTCCCTGAAAGTTTCATTAAAATCGGATGAGCGGTTTAGGAGTCTATAAGCCACATACATACAAACATACATAGTCACATACATCCAATCTATCTATCTTCTATATATATAAAATTGGATGTATGTGACTATGTATGTTTGTATGTATGTGGCTTATAGACTCCTAAACCGCTCATCCGATTTTAATGAAACTTTCAGGGAAAATTCAGCATACCACAGCGGGGGATCCTGTGAAGTTTCGTTGGAAAAATTGGTATGTGGGCGGAGTGGGCGTGGCAAAAGTGTTTTCTAAAGCTAGAAGGCTATAAGTTGGTACATATATGCTACTGCTGATGTGGGAGACTAATTTAATGTTGGATTTTACTTTTTGCGGTTTGTGGGCGGAGAGGGCGTGGCAAAGCTGTTTTTGAGCAAGAAGGCTCACAATTGGTTTTTATATACTACTGCTGTCGGAGAAGACTAATTTAATATCGGATTTTAGATTTTGGCTTTGTGGGCGGAAGGGACGTCGCAATACTGTCTCTTAGATCTAGAAGGCTGACGGGGAAGGTGAATTTAAACAACAACGGGACAACGGGAAAGATCTATTTAAAACCAGATTTCAAATTGAAAATGAAAATTTATGTTCATTTTTTTATGTTATGTCTATGTTGTCAGTTTCAAAATTTGTTTAAACCTTTTCAAAACAACTTTTAGAGATCGGAAATGGCAAAATTCCAACTGATCCCACAACATATGAGATTTCATTTTTGCCCAACTTTTGCCAAATGCTACCAAATATTCAAGCCCTTTTAGAAAATGTATTCCCAAATTTAATCAACAACTACAAAAATTCAGATTGACTCTGCGAACGTGCAATTTTAGCACCTAAAAATGATGATGTCAAGAAGTTAAATGAACAAATTCAATTGAAATTGCCCGGAGAATCGAAAAAATATCATTCTATCGACACAATGATGGATCAGGAAGAAGCTGTAAATTACCCAACAGAATTTCTTAATTCACTAGAGCCACCAGGAATGCCACCACATATATTAACATTGAAAGTTGGGTCACCGGTGATGCTTATTCGAAACTTGAACGCCCCAAAGCTATGCAACGGAACCAGGATGATCATTAACAATTTGACACCAAAATTGATCGAGGCAACAATAATCAGCGGCAAATTCAAAGCTGAAGATTTGCTGATCCCACGCATACCGATGATTACGAATGATTTACCATTCGAGTTTAAGCGGATTCAGTTCCCTTTGATTCTTGGCTGCGCGATGACCATAAATAAAGCACAAGGGCAATCCCTCACTGTTGCTGCGGCGTGCGTTGCTACGCCAAAGAAAGTAACACATATGTATATCAAATGTGAAAATAAATTCGTGTAATTTATTGTAATGCTAATGGATACACAATATTTTTGGTCGTACCGTTGGGTGTATAAATGTACAAATTTTTTGGTGTACCAACTCTTGAGCAAGCAACATACAATTGGCCGTGGGAAAAACATGAATGTTGCAAATTCAAACCAGCAACAGTGAGGGATTGCCCTTGTGCTTTATTTATGGTCATCGCGAAGCCAAGAATCAAAGGGAACTGAATCCGCTTAAACTCGAATTGTAAATCATTCGTAATCATCGGTATGCGTGGGATCAGCACATCTTCCGCTTTGAATTTGCCGCTGATTATTGTTGCCTCGATCAAATTTGGTGTCAAATTTTTAATGATCATCCTGGTTCCGTTGCATAGCTTTTTGGCGTTCAAGTTTCGAATAAGCATCACCGGTGACCCAACTTTCAATGTCATATATGTGGTGGCATTCCTGGTGGCTCTAGTCGATTGAATGAAATGATATTTTTTCGATTCTCCGGGCAATTTCAATTGAATTTGTTCATTAACTTCTTGACATCATCATTTTTAGGTGCTAAAATTGCACGTTCGCAGAGCCAGTCTGAATTTTTGTAGTTGTTGATTAAATTTGGGAATACATTTTCTAAAAGGGCTTGAATATTTGGTAGCATTTGGCAAAAGTTGGGCGAAAATGAAATCTCATATGTTGTGGGATCAGTTGGAATTTTGCCATTTCCGATCTCTAAAAGTTGTTTTGAAAAGGTTTGGACAGACACATCTTGCATTAAATGGACACGCATGTTTGTTGATAGTGTAATTTTCTCAATTCGCTTCCATAAATATGATGCTTTCAAGCATGCGTTTAGCTCATCGGCAGGTGTTGATCGAGGTATAACGGGCAAAGTTTGTCGAAAATCACCAGCAAGAAGTATTAGAGCACCTCCCATCGGTAGTTGTTTCCCTCGAAAATCGCGCAGAGTCCGGTCAAGTGCTTCAAGCGATTTTTTATGGGCCATGGTGCATTCGTCCCAAATGATGATTTTACACATCTTAAGGACTGTGGCCATACCGGATTTTTTGCTAATGTTGGTGTTTCCGTGTGGTTCACATTCAATGGAAGCTTAAGCGCTGAATGTGCTGTACGTCCACCATCCAGTAACGTTGATGCGATTCCTGATGATGCCACTGCCAGTGCCATCTCATTCTTCATTCGAACTGACGCCAATATTAAATTAATGAGAAATGTTTTGCCAGTGGCTCCTGGAGCATCTAGAAAAAAAAGTTCCACTATTTCCATTGGCTACACGTTGCATGACTTTGTCATAAGCATTTCTTTGATCAGGAACTAAGAGTCTTGATTGAGTGTCTACAAAGTTTTGTTGTTGGTTTACGTCGAATTGGTGTTCTCGCACCAGATCTCTGTCTTGCATATCATTTCTATCTCGTATAGATGGCGGCATACCAAGTTGAGGAAGGACTTTGTTGTTGATTGATATACATAAGTCCTCAATCATAACTAAAGCTGTATTAAAAATTTGGTCCGAATACTCCTTATTTGGATCGGTTGCCCGTGCTTGCCTAAGAATATCTTCACTGAGGCTTTTTCGATGCATTTGCCACAATTGTCTTGGATTTGATGGTGTGCATGTTGTTAAAATGATAGCAAACAAACAACGTATTTGCTTTGGATGGAACGTCAGCGATGCCTCAGTAAGTGTTGTGTTCCAATGTTGATCATTTTGAAGTAGGCCCATTTTGAAACATGCTTCTCTATACGTTTCGCATACTACCCCATGTACCGTTTTTAAAGCAACGAATGATGTAGGACCATTAATAGTATGCAGAAGCAATCGCATAAAATAACATTCAGCGTTATTTGGATGTACAGTATATACCCGTACCAAGGCTTCCGACGATCGTATATTACCAAACTCTGGAATAATTGCACCACGTTTTCTTCTGACAAACTTCTTTTCCGCTGTGTTCCAAGTATAGTATTTGGGGACTTCGTGATATAGCAAGGTTTTAGCGAAATCATCGGATGCACA
This sequence comes from Hydrotaea diabolus, assembly GCA_963513945.1. Lineage (NCBI taxonomy): Eukaryota > Metazoa > Arthropoda > Insecta > Diptera > Muscidae > Hydrotaea > Hydrotaea diabolus. Next base: position 4,376,046 of record OY740722.1, on the reverse strand, counting down.
CAATTGGAAAAATGCGGTGAGTGTTGTGTTTGCTGGTTGCTCTGCTCTATTAAGTGCATTTTGTGCGGTAAAATAAACTCGCTGACCATTTTCCAAGTGTACTGCGAGGTGTTGTACTGATGGATAGCGTTCATGAATGTTAAAAGATAATATTCGCCAAACTGCCTCGTTACTGCTGATATAGCGTCCCATTTGAAATTGTGTGATTTCATCGCTTTGATTTGCTAGCCCGAATGCTGCCATGTCAATGCCCTTGTTTACATATTTGCAAATGTATTTGATATACTTCACAGAATTACAGTACTCTACATTAATGTGAGTCTCAAACATTTTGGAGAGTAATGGCGAGTAGGGTACTATCCATCTGTTATCGATGTCCACCTGGACATTTCTCACTTTGCTTGTTGTTGTATGTCCACCATCTTCGGGTTTTCGACGTCTGTACATCGGATATCCATCGCCTCCAGTTTGCGTCTCAGAAATGAGCTCACGTGGATATCGTTTAGTGCATTTGCCATCCTTCATGCAATGTGCATTTCGATCCAAAGCACCACATGGACCATGTACCATATTTTTCTTCACGACTTGGAATAGAGTGGGGTCTTCTTCTGGATTTGGAAGTTCAGCAGAAATGACACTGTCAATTTGTGTTGGTACGATTTTTTGTTTCAACCAAATTAAAATGTGAGCGTGCGGAAGGCCTCTTTTTTGCCATTCAACTGAATACATCCAGCATCGTGTTTCTCCAAAAATATGGTTCTTGGTAATGACGTCCATGAGCCTAATTAATTTTTGCTTAAAAACTCTAGCGATAATATCATGTCTTTGCGATGAGTTTTGACTGCTGAAGAGCAGATCGGTTATTTCTCTTCATGCCGGATTGCATGTGAAGGTGATGAAAAGATCAGCACAACCATACTTTCGAACATACGTCATGGCATCTTGTGCGTATTCATGCATATGGCGCGGACTGCCGGTATACGTTGCTGGCAATATTACCATTTGTCCAATGTTAGCCGCGTTTCCATCAATAGCAATTGCATCACGCAAGTGGGCGTATTCTTCAACGCGCAGCTTTTGTTGATATAACCGGATGAAAAGAAGACGTTCGCTTTCAATTTTCGCATACATGTCAACAATGAACTGATGGAATAGTTCACGGCATTTCAATATGTGGTTGTCTTCATTTTCACGAATCATAATACGGGACGCGTAGTAATCCATGCAGGAAACTTTCTTTGTCAACTCGACATTCGTGTTGGGGTTGATTTGCATAATGTTGAAATGGTACCCATCTTCACCACGTGGAAATATCAGTGGATATTGCAGTGCGTCATACGAACGATGTGTTTCTGAAACGCGTTGTAAACCTGCGTGGCGGCGGTGGATGATGATGTCGCGTCTATTCGGTGCCAACCATCACAACTGCTACATCGCCTATAACCGCCTAGCCATCATCGGATGGCATCTGATCTATAGTTGATTTGAATATACGAATCAGACTATTCTCTTCGTGAAACATAGCTTGTAAGTTTGAAATGATTTCACGTCTAGTTCCAGTAGTAATTGCGCATCGCTGTTCAACTTGTCTTTCATCACTGCCAGTAAAATATATTTGGAGAAACTTGGAATCTTGTTCTGGTGCAGGGAGCAAAGAACCGATGCGGTGATATACTTGCCCTTGAACTTTGAACGTGGGTGTGTACCCTTCGTTGTTAACAATGTTTGTTGCCCCGAAAGAAGTCATTTGAAAGGATGAATTATACTTACGAATGTTCAGCATGAAGTGTTTTGAAATTGGAGTGGTGCCAGAAAGGTAACTTAGAAGCGGAGCTGGTGGTTCAGTCAGTGGTGGCAAAACAACTTTGCCGTTCGAACAACACATTCCTGGTGTTTCCTTAGCGAACTTCAAAGCACGGCAATGTAAGCAAACTTTGTTCATTGGTTCAATTAATACATCCTCGTGATTCCTGTAATCGTAGTCTTTGTCGTAATTGAATGCTTCCAATTTTAAATTGGTCCTTTCTCTGGATCGAGCTAATCGCAAGCGGTTGGCCTCAAGTCGCTCGATACGTTGTTGGGACATTTCGGATGTTCTGGAAGTTGAAACTACGACATGGTGTTGTTCAAGTCGAGCTTCACGTTGATCTACCGTTTCAGCACGTATTGACGTAGAAGCTATGTCTCTGTTTAGTTGGAGGCGAGCTTCACGTTGCTCGATGGTTTCAGCAGCTCTTGATGTTGAAGCTCTGTGACAGTTTTGTTGAAGTCGAGCTTCACGTTGCTCCACGGTATCAGCTGCTCCTGATGTTGAAGCTCTGTCGCGGCATGATTCAAGTCGCGCTTCACGCTGCTCAACGGTTTCATCAGCTCTTGATGTTGAAGATCTGTCAGAATTTTTTTGAAGGCGAACTTCACGTTGATCGGCGGTTTCAGCAGCTCTTGACGTAAAAGCTCTATCGCGGCATTGTTCAAGCCGAGCTTCACGCTGCACAATGGTTTCAGCTGCTCTTGACGTTGAAGCTCTGTCGCGGTTTTGTTCAAGTCGCCGTTCACGTTGCTCTGGCGTTTCAGCAGCTCTAGATGTTGAAGTCTCGTTGCTCAACTGTTTCTGCAGCTCTTGCTTCGATAGTTTTCTTAGTCTTTGATGGCTTTTTTCCAATCGATGCCTTTTTTGGCGGCATTGTTAAGACGAATATACTTATTTTAATTGTTGGATTTAGGTACAAAGATTATTTAAAGATCTTTAAAGAAAATCACAGGCGTATTGTCAAATTGAAAAAAGGAACAAATTCAATCGTTTTCTGAATGTTAAACAAATTTTGAAACTGACAACATAGACATAACATAAAAAATGAACATAAATTTTCATTTTTAATTTGAAATCTGGTTTTAAATAGATCTTTCCCGTTGTCCCGTTGTTGTTTAAATTCACCTTCCCCGTCAGCCTTCTAGATCTAAGAGACAGTGTTGCGACGTCCCCTCCGCCCACAATGCCAAAATCTAAAATCCGATATTAAATTAGTCTTCTCCGACAGCAGTAGTATATAAAAACCAATTGTGAGCCTTCTTGCTCAAAAACAGCTTTGCCACGCCCTCTCCGCCCACAAACTGAAAATTTAAAATCCAACATTAAATTAGTCTCCCACATCAGCAGTAGCATATATGTACCAACTTATAGCCTTCTAGCTTTAGAAAACACTTTTGCCACGCCCACTCCGTCCACAGACCAATTTTTCCAACGAAACTTCACAGGATCCCCCGCTGTGGTATGCTGAATTTTCCTTGAAAGTTTCATTAAAATCGGATGAGCGGTTTAGGAGTCTATAAGCCACATACATACAAACATACAAACATACATAGTCACATACATCCAATTTTGAGCCTTCTTGCTCAAAAACAGCTTTGCAACGCCCTCTCCGCCCACAAACCGAAAATTTAAAATCCAACATTAAATTAGTCTCCCACATCAGCAGTAGCATATATGTACCAACTTATAGCCTTCTAGCTTTAGAAAACACTTTTGCCACGCCCACTCCGCCCACAGACCAATTTTTCCAACGAAACGTCACAGGATCCCCCGCTGTGGTATGCTGAATTTTCCCTGAAAGTTTCATTAAAATCGGATGAGCGGTTTAGGAGTCTATAAGCCACATACATACAAACATACATAGTCACATACATTCGTTGGAAAAATTGGTCTGTGGGCGGAGTGGGCGTGGCAAAAGTGTTTTCTAAAGCTAGAAGGCTATAAGTTGGTACATATATGCTACTGCTGATGTGGGAGACTAATTTAATGTTGGATTTTAAATTTTCGGTTTGTGGGCGGAGAGGGCGTTGCAAAGCTGTTTTTGAGCAAGAAGGCTCACAATTGGTTTTTATATACTACTGCTGTCGGAGAAGACTAATTTCATATCGGATTTTAGATTTTGGCTTTGTGGGCAGAGGGGACGTCGCAATACTGTCTCTTAGATCTAGAAGGCTGACGGGGAAGGTGAATTTAAACAACAACGGGACAACGGGAAAGATCTATTTAAAACCAGATTTCAAATTGAAAATTTATGTTCATTTTTTTATGTTATGTCTATGTTGTCAGTTTCAAAATTGGTTTAACATTCAGAAAACGATTGAATTTGTTCCTTTTTTCAATTTAACAATACGCCTGTGATTTTCTTTAAAGAGTGTAGCAATTGACGATTGGCCAGTGCGACTTAAGGCGTATGTAAAAGCAAAAGGCGGACATTTCGAATACAATATACATCAATAAATATATTAAAAAACTAGCGGAGCCCGGCGTGCGTTGCTACGCCAAAGAAAGTAACACATATGTATATCAAATGTGAAAATAAATTCGTGTAATTTATTGTAATGCTAATGGATACACAATATTTTTGGTCGTACCGTTGGGTGTATAAATGTACAAATTTTTTAGTGTACCAACTCTTGAGCAATCAACATACAATTGGCCGTGGGAAAAACATGAATGTTGCAATTTCAAACCAGCAACAGTGAGGGATTGCCCTTGTGCTTTATTTATGGTCATCGCGAAGCCAAGAATCAAAGGGAACTGAATCCGCTTAAACTCGAATGGCAAATCATTCGTAATCATCGGTATGCGTGGGATCAGCACATCTTCCGCTTTGAATTTGCCGCTGATTATTGTTGCCTCGATCAAATTTGGTGTCAAATTTTTAATGATCATCCTGATTCCGTTGCATAGCTTTGGGGCGTTCAAGTTTCAAATAAGCATCACCGGTGACCCAACTTTCAATGTCAATATATGTGGTGGCATTCCTGGTGGCTCTAGTGAATTAAGAAATTCTGTTGGGTAATTTACAGCTTCTTCCTGATCCATCATTGTGTCGATTGAATGATATTTTTTCGATTCTCCGGGCAATTTCAATTGAATTTGTTCATTTAACTTCTTGACATCATCATTTTTAGGTGCTAAAATTGCACGTTCGCAGAGCCAATCTGAATTTTTGTAGTTGTTGATTAAATTTGGAAATACCTTTTCTAAAAGGGCTTGAATATTTGGTAGCATTTGGCAAAAGTTGGGCGAAAATGAAATCTCATATGTTGTGGGATCAGTTGGAATTTTGCCATTTCCGATCTCTAAAAGTTGTTTTGAAAAGGTTTGGGCAGACACATCTTGCATTAAATGGACACGCATGTTTGTTGATAGTGTAATTTTCTCAATTCGCTTCCATAAATATGATGCTTTCAAGCATGCGTTTAGCTCATCGGCAGGTGTTGATCGAGGTATAACGGGCAAAGTTTGTCGAAAATCACCAGCAAGAAGTATTAGAGCACCTCCCATCGGTAGTTGTTTCCCTCGAAAATCGCGCAGAGTCCGGTCAAGTGCTTCAAGCGATTTTTTATGGGCCATGGTGCATTCGTCCCAAATGATGATTTTACACATCTTAAGGACTGTGGCCATACCGGATTTTTTGCTAATGTTACATGTTGGTGTTTCCGTGTGGTTCACATTCAATGGAAGCTTAAGAGCTTAATGTGCTGTACGTCCACCATCCAGTAACGTTGATGCGATTCCTGATGATGCCACTGCCAGTGCCATCTCATTCTTTATTCGAACTGACGCCAATATTAAATTAATGAGAAATGTTTTGCCAGTGCCTCCTGGAGCATCTAGAAAAAAAATTCCACCATTTCCATTGGCTACACGTTGCATGACTTTGTCATAGTTGGAGGCGAGCTTCACGTTGCTCGATGGTTTCAGCATATCCATAATCCATATTTTTGGAGAAACACGATGCTGGATGTATTCAGTTGAATGGTGCTTTGGATCGAAATGCACCTTGCGTGAAGGATGGCAAATGCACTAAACGATATCCACGTGAGCTCATTTGTGAGACGCAAACTGGAGGCGATGGATATCCGATGTACAGACGTCGAAAACCCGAAGATGGTGGACATACAACAACAAGCAAAGTGAGAAATGTCCAGGTGGACATCGATAACAGATGAATAGTACCCTACTCGCCATTACTCTCCAAAATGTTTGAGGCTCACATTAATGTAGAGTACTGCAATTCTGTTAAGTCTATCAAATACATTTGCAAATATGTAAACAAGGGCAGTGACATGGCAGTATTCGGGCTAGCAAATCAAAGCGATGAAATCACACAATTTCAAATGGGACGCTATATCAGCTGTAACGAGGCAGTTTGGCGAATATTATCTTTTAACATTCATGAACGCTATCCATCAGTACAACACCTAGCAGTACACTTGGAAAATAGTCAGCGAGTTTATTTTACCGCACAAAATGCACTAAATAGAGCAGAGCAACCAGCAAACACAACACTCACCGCATTTTTCCAATTGTGTGCATCCGATATATATATATATATATATATATATATATATATATATATATATATATATATATATATATATATATATATATATATATATATATATATATATATATATATATATATATATATATATATATATATACTAGCGGAGCCCGGCGTGCGTTGCTACGCCAAAGAAAGTAACACATATGTATATCAAATGTGAAAATAAATTCGTGTAATTTATTGTAATGCTAATGGATACACAATATTTTTGGTCGTGCCGTTGGGTGTATAAATGTACAAATTTTTTGGTGTACCAACTCTTGAGCAAGCAACATACAATTGGCCGTGGGAAAAACATGAATGTTGCAAATTCAAACCAGCAACAGTGAGGGATTGCCCTTGTGCTTTATTTATGGTCATCGCGAAGCCAAGAATCAAAGGGAACTGAATCCGCTTAAACTTGAATGGTAAATCATTCGTAATCATCGGTATGCGTGGGATCAGCACATCTTCCGCTTTGAATTTGCCTCTGATTATTGTTGCCTCGATCAAATTTGGTGTCAAATTTTTAATGATCATCCTGGTTCCGTTGCATAGCTTTGGGGCTTTCAAGTTTCGAATAAGCATCACCGGTGACCCAACTTTCAATGTCAATATATGTGGTGGCATTCCTGGTGGCTCTAGTGAATTAAGAAATTCTGTTGGGTAATTTACAGCTTCTTCCTGATCCATCATTGTGTCGATTGAATGATATTTTTTCGATTCTCCGGGCAATTTCAATTGAATTTGTTCATTTAACTTCTTGACATCATCATTTTTAGGTGCTAAAATTGCACGTTCGCAGAGCCAATCTGAATTTTTGTAGTTGTTGATTAAATTTGTGAATACATTTTCTATGTTGTGGGATCAGTTGGAATTTTGCCATTTCCGATCTCTAAAAGTTGTTTTGAAAAGGTTTGGGCAGACACATCTTGCATTAAATGGACACGCATGTTTGTTGATAGTGTAATTTTCTCAATTCGCTTCCATAAATATGATGCTTTCAAGCATGCGTTTAGCTAATCGGCAGGTGTTGATCGAGGTAAAACGGGCAAAGTTTGTCGAAAATCACCAGCAAGAAGTATTAGAGCACCTCCCATCGGTAGTTGTTTCCCTCGAAAATCGCGCAGAGTCCGGTCAAGTGATTCAAGCGATTTTTTATGGGCCATGGTGCATTCGTCCCAAATGATGATTTTACACATCTTAAGGACTGTGGCCATACCGGATTTTTTGCTAATGTTACATGTTGGTGTTTCCGTGTGGTTCACATTCAATGGAAGCTTAAGCGCTGAATGTGCTGTACGTCCACCATCCAGTAACGTTGATGCGATTCCTGATGATGCCACTGCCAGTGCCATCTCATTCTTCATTCGAACTGACGCCAATATTAAATTAATGAGAAATGTTTTGCCAGTGCCTCCTGGAGCATCTAGAAAAAAAAATCCACCATTTCCATTGGCTACACGTTGCATGACTTTGTCATAAGCATTTCTTTGATCAGGAACTAAGAGTCTTGATTGAGTGTCTACAAAGTTTTGTTGTTGGTTTACGTCGAATTGGTGTTCTCGCACCAGATCTCTGTCTTGCATATCATTTCTATCTCGTATAGATGGCGGCATACCAAGTTGAGGAAGGACTTTGTTGTTGATTGATATGCATAAGTCCTCAATCATAACTAAAGCTGTATTAAAAATTTGGTCCGAATACTCCTTATTTGGATCGGTTGCCCGTGCTTGCCTAAGAATATCTTCACTGAGGCTTTCTCGATGCATTTGCCACAATTGTCTTGGATTTGATGGTGTGCATGTTGTTAAAATGATAGCAAACAAACAACGTATTTGCTTTGGATGGAACGTCAGCGATGCCTCAGTAAGTGTTGTGTTCCAATGTTGATCATTTTGAAGTAGGCCCATTTTGAAACATGCTTCTCTATACGTTTCGCATACTACCACATGTACGGGTTTTAAAGCAACGAATGATGTAGGACTTTAATAGTATGCAGAAGCAATCGCATAAAATAACATTCAGCGTTATTTGGATGTACAGTATATACCCGTCCCAAGGCTTCCGACGATCGTATATTACCAAACTCTGGAATAATTGCACCACGTTTTCTTCTGACAAACTTCTTTTCCGCTGTGTTCCAAGTATAGTATTTGGGGACTTCGTGATATAGCAAGGTTTTAGCGAAATCATCGGATGCACACAATTGGAAAAATGCGGCGAGTGTTGTGTTTGCTGGTTGCTCTGCTCTATTTAGTGCATTTTGTGCGGTAAAATAAACTCGCTGACCATTTTCCAAGTGTACTGCTAGGTGTTGTACTGATGGATAGCGTTCATGAATGTTAAAAGATAATATTCGCCAAACTGCCTCGTTACTGCTGATATAGCGTCCCATTTGAAATTGTGTGATTTCATCGCTTTGATATGCTAGCCCGAATACTGCCATGTCACTGCCCTTGTTTACATATTTGCAAATGTATTTGATAGACTTAACAGAATTGCAGTACTCTACATTAATGTGAGCCTCAAACATTTTGGAGAGTAATGGCGAGTAGGGTACTATTCATCTGTTATCGATGTCCACCTGGACATTTCTCACTTTGCTTGTTGTTGTATGTCCACCATCTTCGGGTTTTCGACGTCTGTACATCGGATATCCATCGCCTCCAGTTTGCGTCTCAGAAATGAGCTCACGTGGATATCGTTTAGTGCATTTGCCATCCTTCATGCAAGGTGCATTTCGATCCAAAGCACCATTCAACTGAATACATCCAGCATCGTGTTTCTCCAAAAATATGGTTCTTGATAATGACGTCCATGAGCCTAATTAATTTTTGCTTAAAAACTCTAGCGATAATATCATGTCTTTGCGATGAGTTTTGACTGCTGAAGAGCAGATCGGTTATTTCTCTCCATGCTGGATTGCATGTGAAGGTGATGAAAAGATCAGCACAACCATACTTCGAACATACGTCATGGCATCTTGTGCGTATTCATGCATATGGCGCGGACTGCCGGTATACGTTGCTGGCAATATTACCATTTGTCCAATGTTAGCAGCGTTTCCATCAATAGCAATTGCATCACGCAAGTGGGCGTATTCTTCAACGCGCAGCTTTTGTTGATTTAACCGGATGAAAAGAAGACGTTCGCTTTCAATTTTCGCATACATGTCAACAATGAACTGATGGAATAGTTCACGGCATTTCAATATGTAGTTGACTTCATTTTCACGAATCATAATACGGGACGCGTAGTAATCCATGCAGGAAACTTTCTTTGTCAACTCGACATTCGTGTTGGGGTTGATTTGCATAATGTTGAAATGGTACCCATCTCCACCACGTGGAAATATCAGTGGATATTGCAGTGCGTCATACGACCGATGTGTTTCTGAAACGCGTTGTAAACCTACGTGGCGGCGGTGGATGATGATGTCGCGTCTATCAAATTCGGTGCCAACCATCACAACTGCTACATCGCCTATAACCGGAGCATTGAATCGTCCTTCATGTTCACCTGACGGTGTTTTGTCTGCTCTGATAACAACGGTATAGTCATCGGATGACATCTGATCTATAGTTGATTTGAATATACGAATCAGACTATTCTCTTCGTGAAACATAGCTTGTAAGTTTGAAATGATTTCACGTCTAGTTCCAGTAGTAATTGCGCATCGCTGTTCAACTTGTCTTTCATCACTGCCAGTAAAATATATTTGGAGAAACTTGGAATCTTGTTCTGGTGCAGGGAGCAAAGAACCGATGCGGTGATATACTTACCCTTGAACTTTGAACGTGGGTGTGTACCCTTCGTTGTTAACAATGTTTGTTGCCCCGAAAGAAGTCATTTGAAAGGATGAATTATACTTACGAATGTTCAGCAAGAAGTGTTTTGAAATTGGAGTGGTGCCAGAAAGGTAACTTAGAAGCGGAGCTGGTGGTTCAGTCAGTGGTGGCAAAACAACTATGCCGTTCGAACAACACATTCCTGGTGTTTCCTTAGCGAACTTCAAAGCACGGCAATGTAAGCAAACTTTGTTCATTGTTCCAATTAATACATCCTCGTGATTCCTGTAATCGTAGTCTTTGTCGTAATTGAATGCTTCCAATTTTAAATTGGTCCTTTCTCTAGATCGAGCTAATCGCAAGCGGTTGGCATCAAGTCGCTCGATACGTTGTTGGGACATTTCGGATGTTCTGGAAGGGGAAACTACGACATGGTGTTGTTCAAGTCGAGCTTCACGTTGATCTACCGTTTCAGCACACATTGACGTAGAATCTCTGTCTCTGTTTAGTTGGAGGCGAGCTTCACGTTGCTCGATGGTTTCAGCAGCTCTTGATGTTGAAGCTCTGTGACAGTTTTGTTGAAGGCGAGCTTCACGTTGCTCCACGGTTTCAGCAGCTCTTGATGTTGAAGCTTTGTCGCGGCATGATTCAAGTCGCGCTTCACGCTGCTCAACGGTTTCATCAGCTCTTGATGTTGAAGATCTGTCAGAATTTTTTTGAAGGCGAACTTTACGTTGATCGGCGGTTTCAGCAGCTCTTGACGTAAAAGCCCTATCGCGGCATTGTTCAAGCCGAGCTTCACGCTGTACAATGGTTTCAGTTTAAGCTCTGTCGCGGTTTTGTTCAAGTCGCCGTTCACGTTGCTCGGGCGTTTCAGCAGCTCTAGATGTTGATGCTCTGTCGCGATTTTGTTGAAGTCGAGCTTCTCGTTGCTCAACTGTTTCCGCAGCTCTTGCTTCGATAGTTTTCTTAGTCTTTGATGGTTTTTTTCCAATCGATGCCTTTTTTGGCGGCATTGTTAAGACGAATATACATTTTTTTTAATTGTTGGATTTAGGTACAAAGATTATTTAAAGATCTTTAAAGAAAATCTCAGGCGTATTGTCAAATTGAAAAAAGGAACAAATTCAATCGTTTTCTGAATGTTAAACCAATTTTGAAACTGACAACATAGACATAACATAAAAAATGAACATAAATTTTCAATTTGAAATCTGGTTTTAAATAGATCTTTCCCGTTGTCCCGTTGTTGTTTAAATTCACCTTCCCCGTCAGCCTTCTAGATCTAAGAGACAGTATTGCGACGTCCCCTCTGCCCACAAAGCCAAAATCTAAAATCCGATATGAAATTAGTCTTCTCCGACAGCAGTAGTATATAAAAACCAATTGTGAGCCTTCTTGCTCAAAAACAGCTTTGCCACGCCCTCTCCGCCCACAAACCAAAATTTAAAATCCAACATTAAATTAGTCTCCCACATCAGCAGTAGCATATATGTACCAACTTATAGCCTTCTAGCTTTAGAAAACACTTTTGCCACGCCCACTCCGCCCACAGACCAATTTTTCCAACGAAACTTCACAGGATCCCCCGCTGTGGTATGCTGAATTTTCCCTGAAAGTTTCATTAAAATCGGATGAGCGGTTTAGGAGTCTATAAGCCACATACATACAAACATACATAGTCACATACATCCAATATATATATATATATATATATATATATATATATATATATATATATATATATATATATATATATATATATATATATATATATATATATATACATATATATATATATATATATATATATATATATATATATATATATATATATATATATATATATATATATATATATATATATATATATATATATATATATATATATATATATATATATATATATATATATATATATATATATATTTATGAATGCTGCGCAACCCACTAAGGAAATACATCAAATTTTATTAATTTTTAACCTTTCTTTATAAATTTGTAAACCAATAAATCAAATAAAATTACAAGTAATACTCGTATGTATGAAAAAAGAAAATAAATTGTATTTCAATGTTATGTATTCTATTTCATCGAGTATGAAGTTTTCTATTTGATGTTAATTTTCTCAATAAAAACAAATAACTTATATGACTTGTTGAAAGCACATTAAAATCTCATATCATTATGAAGAATGCAAGAAGTATAATAGTTTGGTAAATTCTTAATACTGATTATATTTTCCGGATTTATAACAGTTGTTTGGGTGTATTTGAGTATAAATTTTCTTCGCTTCGAAAATAAAAATGTATTTATAGTTATTCATATATATTTATAGTTTGCCAAATCAGTAAAATTGATTTAACACAATAAAATATTGAGTAAAATATGGAGAAACTCTTTAGTTTTGAATAAAGTTTTCCGTGATGAGTTCAAATAGAGATTTATTTTCATCGTTCAATTTTCTGAATTTAAAAAAATTCTTAGCATTAAGGAAATGATACCACACAAAAACTGCAACATATCTGGAGCATACAGAACAGCTACAAAGTATGGAGACACAATCGCATTAAAGATAGCTGAAAAAATAACAAATATACCCTTAACTGAGAACCAGGATCATCCACTATGTCGATTAGAGCTTATCCAGATTCTAGCTACAGGTATATTATATGCACCCACTTTTCGCTAAATTATACTAACAATAAGTAAAGTTAAAGCTAATTTATATATATATATATATATATATATATATATATATATATATATATATATATATATATATATATATATATATATATATATATATATATATATATATATATATATATATATATATATATATATATATATATATATATATATATATATATATATATATATATATATATATATATATATATATATATATATATATATATATATATATATATATATATATATATATATATATATATATATATATATATATATATATATATATATATATATATATATATATATATATATATATATACAGTTCATGAAACTATATCCAGTTCATTAATCCTTTTGCCAAATCAGTAAAATTGATTTGACACAATACAAATATTGAATAAAATATGGAGAAACTGTTTAGTTTTGAATAAAGTTTCAATTGAGTTCAAAAAGAGATTTATTTTCATCGTTCAATTTTTTGAATTTAAAAAAAATTCTTAGCATTAAGGAAATAATACCACACAAAAACTACAACATATATGGAGCATACAGAACATCTACAAAGAATGGAGATACAATAAAACTAACTAATGTTAAAAGACCTATAACTACAACTCAACAGGGTTTAAAATTCGATAGTACCACTCCGATAAGTCAATTTAAAGAAGACAATGATGAAACCACTATTATCAAAACTGTTAAGGAGGATCACAGAGCTCTGGTAATACAAATTATAATAATGAAATAGTATCCATAATTAGGGAACTGAGGGAAGCTGATATAATTTACTGATATTAGAGAAAAATCTATTAATCGCAACATGAGCGTCGACAAGTTCGGCAGCTTTTTTAAAAATCGTTCTATTATATTAAGGAGCAAGTTTAAGGAAGTATTTGGAATTACGGATAGGAATAATAACATCGATATCCAAATAAAAAATTTTGCACCGCCGTCAGCAGAAACAGTTGCAGTCAGCAAAGGTTACTTACAAACACATATCCTCGATTTACAAGAAAAATTAAGAAAAGAAATAGCAAACTTGAATTAGAATCTTAAAGATATTATAACGATATACATCCAACCATCCAACGATTAAGAATTTATTTATTTGTAACATCATCAAAAATGGAAAGAGTTGTAATGATAGGAATTGATGACTTATGGCAAGCTGACTTGGTTGAATGGGAAATTGGTCATAACTAAATATAGAATATAAATATATGTTAACTGTTATTGACACTTTTTCTAAATTTGTTTGGGATAAAGCAACTAAATCAAAAAATGCCACTGATTTAACTGCTGCATTTCAAAGAATATTAAACTTAAAACTTATACGCAAGAGTATACAGCCTGCTGATGGGAAAGAATTTTTTAATAAACAATTTGAACAACTTATGAAAACACATTCAATCAATCACTACTCAACATACAGCATAATGAAGGTTTCAATTATTGAACGTTTTAACAGAATTTTAAAAGGTATGATGTGGAAAGAATTAACTTCAACGGCAACTACCGTTGTTATACCAACTATAAAAAGTTTTTGGAAACTTAAAACAGCAAAGTGTTCAGAACAATCATAATGGTTCCAAACGATGTAAGTGATAAAAACGAAAACAAGTTGATAAATACTGTATATAATCGCCTAAAAAAATACATACCATCTAAACGTATTGTGGTAAATTATGTCCGTATAAGTAAATATAAACACATTTTTGAAAAAGGATATACACCTAATCGGACTACAGAAATATTTAAAATAAGAACAATCCAAAACACAAACCCAGTGACGTATCTTCTAGAAGACTATCAAGGTAACTCAATCAAAGGTGGATTCTAAAAGGAAGAGCTTCTACGTACTCGTTTTCCAAACACATATGTTGTAGAAAAAGTATTGAAATCTAATGGTTCTAGAGTATATGATAAATGGTTAGGTTCCTCGAATCATCATAATTCATGGATAAACAAATATGAAATACTGTAGTTTTAAATAATTTCAAATAAAACAAAACATTTGTTTTTATTAGATATTTAACTTTCATGATGTCAGTAACATTAGCTTTGAGCTGAAAATCTTCTACATTAACTGCTAATTATTCTCCCCCTATTAAATTACCTGGGGAATATGAAACATATTTGGTAAATTTGCATTCATACAACTCAATTCCAAACATTGATTATGTTAATAATTTATTTCATATTGGTGATATGGTAATTGAATTACCAATAGATTTCTGCGAGCTAACTGACGTAGTGAAAACTATAAAGACAGCATAAAAAAAGCAAAATGAAAACAAAACAATAGAGATAAAAGAAAATAATAATACATTGCAAATTGAAATATTTTCCTCACATGACGCGGTTTATTTTTATTAAGATCGTTCTATAGAACCTCTGTTTTGATGTGGTTAAAGCATACTTACATTAGTATATCGAATACAAGACATATTTTTTATCATCCTGTCAACATTTAAAAAGACAGTGTAATATAACAACTGGTGCTTACATGAATAATTTAACTGCACACACCATTAATCAATTTGCAATTAACGTTTCTCCAGGATACAAACTGGAAGAAACACCTAGAAATAGTATTTAATTGGCAGTAAACGTCAAAGAAATGTGTACTCTAAAAGTTTGGATTGTTGATCAAGAAGCACGATTAATTAATTTTCGCGGGGAAGAAATTACACTTCGACTTTATCTTAGACCAATATCAAAATTAATATTTATGTTTAGCTCGTTTGTTTTATTTCGGTCTGTTGCTTTTACACATTGAACAGGGATTAAACCGGCTCAAGACCTCTTGCTTCTATATTTAAATAGAATACAAGTTTTTAACAAAATGGCAAAGTGACATTGATTTTCGTGGCTGCACACTACTTTTATCATGATTTCGGGTCCGTGACAACCCTCTTCAGAAAGCCTTGCTGCAATTGTTGAAAGTAAAACCGAACTCTATAAGGCCAGGCTCTCCACAAACGAATGAGAACTACTGTTGTAAACCTTACTTTTCAAGTTTTCTTCACACAATTGCCCACGAAAATACAACTCACTCTTGCCAGCTCTAAAGAGACTCCACATCGAGAGCCATCAATAGACTTATTTTACAACAACGTGTGTTTGTTGTAAAAAGAGTTGTTGACTATGTCAACTTGTGTGCCGTGCCGTGCATGTAGGTATGTTTAGCTCGTTTGTTTTATTTCGGTCTGTTGCTTTTACACATTGAACAGGGATTAAACCGGCTCAAGACCTCTTGCTTCTATATTTAAATAGAATACAAGTTTTTAACAAAATGGCAAAGTGACATTGATTTTCGTGGCTGCACACTACTTTTATCATGATTTCGGGTCCGTGACAACCCTCTTCAGAAAGCCTTGCTGCAATTGTTGAAAGTAAAACCGAACTCTATAAGGCCAGGCTCTCCACAAACGAATGAGAACTACTGTTGTCAACCTTACTTTTCAAGTTTTCTTCACACAATTGCCCCACGAAAATACAACTCACTCTTGCCAGCTCTAAAGAGACTCCACATCGAGAGCCATCAATAGACTTCTTTAACAACAACGTGTGTTTGTTGTAAAAAGAGTTGTTGACTATGTCAACTTGTGTGCCGTGCCGTGCATGTAAGTATGTTTAGCTCGTTTGTTTTATTTCGGTCTGTTGCTTTTACACATTGAACAGGGATTAAACCGGCTCAAGACCTCTTGATTCTATATTTAAATAGAATACAAGTTTTTAACAAAATGGCAAAGTGACATTGATTTTCGTGGCTGCACACTACTTTTATCATGATTTCGGGTCCGTGACAACCCTCTTCAGAAAGCCTTGCTGCAATTGTTGAAAGTAAAACCGAACTCTATAAGGCCAGGCTCTCCACAAACGAATGAGAACTACTGTTGTAAACCTTACTTTTCAAGTTTTCTTCACACAATTGCCCACGAAAATACAACTCACTCTTGCCAGCTCTAAAGAGACTCCACATCGAGAGCCATCAATAGACTTCTTTTACAACAACGTGTGTTTGTTTCCCTGTTCAATGTGTAAAAAGCAACAGACCGAAATAAAACAAACGAGCTAAACATACTTACATGCACGGCACGGCACACAAGTTGACATAGTCAACTTGTGTGCCGTCTCTTTAGAGCTGGCAAGAGTGAGTTGTATTTTCGTGGGCAATTGTGTGAAGAAAACTTGAAAAGTAAGGTTTACAACAGTAGTTCTCATTCGTTTGTGGAGAGCCTGGCCTTATAGAGTTCGGTTTTACTTTCAACAATTGCAGCAAGGCTTTCTGAAGAGGGTTGTCACGGACCCGAAATCATGATAAAAGTAGTGTGCAGCCACGAAAATCAATGTCACTTTGCCATTTTGTTAAAAACTTGTATTCTATTTAAATATAGAAGCAAGAGGTCTTGAGCCGGTTTAATCCCTGTTCAATGTGTAAAAGCAACAGACCGAAATAAAACAAACGAGCTAAACATACTTACATGCACGGCACGGCACACAAGTTGACATAGTCAACAACTCTTTTTACAACAAACACACGTTGTTGTAAAAGAAGTCTATTGATGGCTCTCGATGTGGAGTCTCTTTAGAGCTGGCAAGAGTGAGTTATATTTTCGTGGGCAATTGTGTGAAGAAAACTTGAAAAGTAAGGTTTACAACAGTAGTTCTCATTCGTTTGTGGAGAGCCTGGCCTTATAGAGTTCGGTTTTACTTTCAACAATTGCAGCAAGGCTTTCTGAAGAGGGTTGTCACGGACCCGAAATCATGATAAAAGTAGTGTGCAGCCACGAAAATCAATGTCACTTTGCCATTTTGTTAAAAACTTGTATTCTATTTAAATATAGAAGCAAGAGGTCTTGAGCCGGTTTAATCCCTGTTCAATTAATATTTATAATAAATATACTAACACAAAGAAAGGACCTAAACATTCCCGTTCATGCAGTCAAACCTAAAAGACCACAGCTAACAAAAGAAAACAAAAACATTTTGATATCTTTAAATCTACATTTAAAAACATAATGTCTGAATTACTTGAAGTCACTGATAAACCCCTATCAGATGAAAGCATTATGAAAAAGGAATATCACAGCTACATTTCATATATACAATCATTTAACCATAATGATGAAATTAAAATCTCAATTCAAAATCAAGACTTGTATGTTCTACCGAGTGGAAGTTATCTGTATATTGAAGGAAATGTGAAACTATCAGGCGGTGCCATATCTTCGAATGCACGTCTTCGAAATAATTGTGTACCGCAAATGTTTGATGAAATTAATGGCATCGAAATCGATAGAACACGGAATCTAGGAATATCAAGCACAATGAAGAATTTTTTCTCCCTAAACGAATTTGAAAGCAATATGATGAATAATGCTGGATGGAACATTGGTGACGATTCATCGGTGGATTCATTTAACTTTTACTTTATCCTAAAGTTATTGTTGGGGTTCGCTGAAGACTTTAAAATGATTATTTAAAACTGCAAGCAATTGAATTTATAAAATATTCAAATTCGAAGACGTCTTCATGGTTTTGATTATATTTCTCCTCCTTCTTAATAGTGTGCTCCGTGCAACTTTGATGAGTAAAAAAGTACTGATGGTTTGTTCATAAAACTTCATCGTTAAATGTTTAAAGTTGAGAGATCAGAAATCACATTGGTTGATTTACAATTTTGTCATGGCAATCAGAGTGACAGTTATACATTCATGTGTGGGGGAAGCGTTGCACCCAACTATTTCCATTTCAGTCCCCGGCAGAGAACTTACAGAAGAGGGACGGAAGCAGAATGCTTATTGTCGAAATCATGTAAATGGCTAAGAGTGGCAAAGTAGAAACATAAGTTATGTTAATGTGGACGCCGTAATTTCTCATTTGAATTTACTATAAATACATTTTTATTTTCGGCAAAGCGAAGAAAATTTATACTCAAATGTGCCAAAACAACTGTTATAAACCGGGAAAATATAATCAGTTTTAAGAATTTACCACACTATATATATATATATATATATATATGTATATATATATATATATATATATATATATATATATATATATATATATATATATATATATAATATATATATATATATATATATATATATATATATATATATATATATATATATATATATATATATATATATATATATATATATATATATATATATATATATATATATTCTACGCAACCCACTAAGGAAATACATAAAATTTTATTAATTTTTAACCTTACTTTATACATTAGTAGACAAATAAATCAAATAATATTACATGTAATACTCGTATGTATGAAAAAAGAAAATAAATTGTATTTTAATGTAAAGTATTATATTTCATCGAGTATAAAGTTTTCTATTTGATGATAATTTTTCTCAATAAAAACAAATAACTTATATAACTTGTTGAGAACACATTAAAATCTCATATCATTATGAAGAATGCAAGAAGTATAATAGTGTGGTAAATTCTTAAAACTGATTATATTTTCCCGGTTTATAACATTTGAGTATAAATTTTCTTCGCTTTGCCGAAAATAAAAATGTATTTATAGTAATTCAAATGAGAAATTACGCCGTCCACATTAACATAACTTATGTTTCTACTTTGCCACTCTTAGCCATTTACATGATTTCGACAATAAGCATTCTTCTTCCGTCCCTCTTCAGTAAGTTCTCTGCCGGGGACTGAAATGGAAATAGTTGGGTGCAACGCTTCCCCCACACATGAATGCCAACTCCTCTATATAACTGTCCCTCAGATTGCCATGACAAAATTGTAAATCAACCAATGTGATTTCTGATCTCTCAACTTTAAACATTTAACGATGAAGTTTTATGAACAAACCATCAGTACTTTTTTACTGATCAAAGTTGCACGGAGCACACTATTAAGAAGGAGGAGAAATATTATCAAAACCATGAAGACGTCTTCAAATTTGAATATTTTATAAATTCAATTGCTTGCAGTTTTAAATAACCATTTTAAAGTCTTCAGCGAACACCAACAATAACTTTAGGATAAAGTAAAAGTTAAATGAATCCACCGATGCATCGTCACCAATGTTCCATCCAGCATTATTCATCATATTGCTTTCAAATTCGTTTAGGGAGAAAAAATTCTTCATTGTGCTTGGTATTCCTAGATTTCGTGTTCTATCGATTTCTATACCATTAATTTCATCAAACATTTGCGGTACACAATTATTTCGAAGACGTGCATTCGAAGATATGGCACCGCCTGATAGTGTCACATTTCCTTCAATATACAGATAACTTCCACTCGGTAGAACATACAAGTCTTGATTTTGAATTGAGATTTTAATTTCATCATTATGGTTAAATGATTGTATATATGAAATGTAGCTGTGATATTCCTTTTTCATAATGCTTTCATCTGATAGGGGTTTATCAGTGACTTCAAGTAATTCAGACATTATGTTTTTAAATGTAGATTTAAAGATATCAAAATGTTTTTGTTTTCTTTTGTTAGCTGTGGTCTTTTAGGTTTGACTGCATGAACGGGAATGTTTAGGTCCTTTCTTTGTGTTAGTATATTTATTATAAATATTAATTTTGATATTGGTCTAAGATAAAGTCGAAGTGTAATTTCTTCCCCGCGAAAATTAATTAATCGTGCTTCTTGATCAACAATCCAAACTTTTAGAGTACACATTTCTTTGACGTTTACTGCCAATTAAATACTATTTCTAGGTTTTTCTTCCAGTTTGTATCCTGAGAAACGTTAATTGCAAATTGATTAATGGTGTGTGCAGTTAAATTATTCATGTAAGCACCAGTTGTTATATTACACTGTCTTTTTAAATGTTGACAGGATGATAAAAAATATGTCTTGTATTCGATATACTAATGTAAGTATGCTTTAACCAAATCCAAACAGAGGTTCTATAGAACGATCTTAATTAAAATAAACCGCGTCATGTGAGGAAAATATTTCAATTTGCAATGTATTATTATTTTCTTTTATCTCTATTGTTTTGTTTTCATTTTACTTTTTATATGCTGTCTTTATAGTTTTCACTACGTCAGTTAGCTCGTAGAAATCTATTGGTAATTCAATTACCATATCACCAATATGAAATAAATTATTAACATAATCAATGTTTGGAATTGAGATGTAGGAATGCAAATCTACCAAATATGTTTCATATTCCCCAGGTAATTCAATAGGGGGAGAATAATTAGCAGTTAATATAGAAGATTTTCCGCTCAAAGCTAATGTTACTGACATCATGAAAGTTAAATATCTAATGAAAACAAATGTTTTGTTTTATTTGAAATTATTTAAAACTACAGTATTTCATTTTTGTTTATCCATGAATTATGATGTTTCGAGGAACCTAACCATTTATCATATATTCTAGAACCATTAGATTTCAATACTTTTTCTACAACATATGTGTTTGGAAAACGAGTACGTAGAAGCTCTTCCTTTTAGAATCCACCTTTGATTGAGTTACCTTGATAGTCTTCTAGAAGATACGTCACTGGGTTTGTGTTTTGGATTGTTCTTATTTTAAATATTTCTGTAGTCCGATTAGGTGTATATCCTTTTTCAAAAATGTGTTTATATTTACTTATACGGACATAATTTACCACAATAAGTTTAGAAGGTATGTATTTTTTTAGGCGATTATATACAGTATTTATCAACTTGTTTTCGTTTTTATCACTTACATCGTTTGGAACCAT
>OY740722.1:4266945-4354267 GCA_963513945.1 Hydrotaea diabolus | reverse complement strand
ATCTTCTATGTATCGTATGTCTTTTGTACTTTATTCAGTATTCCGACGGCTGTTTTGTATAAGAGGCTTGTAACGGTTGAGGTTAAGATTGATGTTAATTTTGAACTTCTGTAGATTAAAATATAAACTTGCAATTTGAGTGAATAATCTAGCATCTATATATAGAGGATAAGGCTCCTCTCTGTGAAACAGGTTATCATAAGTTAGTTGTAACTATGTAAATTCTAGAGCTAAAACCATAAAATAGGAGAAATATATGTATGGTAGCTATATACAAATCTAATCCTATTTTATCAATAGCGGTCAGCTTGTCCCAAAAAATATGTTCGTGCTAAATTTCATAAAGATTGGATGTAAGATGCGGCAATATCCAAATCTGATTTATTTCAATTTCAATAGCGTCCGTTCTTTATCCAAAAAACGTACTTTTGCCTAATTTTATGAAGTCGAATCACCTAATGATTCGAAGTCTAGCTAATATATTTTTGGTAGTTACAAACATTTGCCATGAAACTAACTTGTTATAGCCTGTTTCACCGAGAGGACCCTAATCCTTTATATATAGATGCTAGATTATTCACTCAAATTGCAAATTCATTTTTTAATCTACAGAAGTTCAAAATTAACATCAATCTTAACCTCAACCGTATCAAGCCTCTTATACAAAACAGCCGTCGGAATACTGAATGAAGTACAAAAGACATACGATACATAGAAAATACCCAATTTCTAATTGTTCGCTAAGACTGCGT
The DNA here is from genome assembly GCA_963513945.1 of Hydrotaea diabolus. Lineage (NCBI taxonomy): Eukaryota > Metazoa > Arthropoda > Insecta > Diptera > Muscidae > Hydrotaea > Hydrotaea diabolus. The sequence goes on along the minus strand of OY740722.1, from coordinate 4,353,515 downwards.
ACCTCAATACTGCCAAAGTGGTTGAGTTCGTTTCTGTCATGCTGTGCAATGAAAAACGTTTTCATTACAACATTGAAAAATTTGAAAAAAATGTTTGAAAAAAATGACAGAAAGGTTACCATAAGCAAAATTTTTTAATGTTGTAATGAAAACGTTTTTCATTGCACAGCATCACAGAAACAAACTCAACCACTTCGGCAGTATTGAGGTACGCAGTCTTAGCGAACAATTAGAAATTTGGTATCTTCTATGTATCGTATGTCTTTTGTACTTTATTCAGTATTCCGACGGCTGTTTTGTATAAGAGGCTTGTAACGGTTGAGGTTAAGATTGATGTTAATTTTGAACTTCTGTAGATTAAAATATAAACTTGCAATTTGAGTGAATAATCTAGCATCTATATATAGAGGATAAGGCTCCTCTCTGTGAAACAGGTTATCATAAGTTAGTTGTAACTATGTAAATTCTAGAGCTAAAACCATAAAATAGGAGAAATATATGTATGGTAGCTATATACAAATCTAATCCTATTTTATCAATAGCGTTCAGCTTGTCCCAAAAAATATGATCGTGCTAAATTTCATGAAGATTGGATGTAAGATGCGGCAATATCCAAATCTGATTTACTTCAATTTCAATAGCGTCCGTTCTTTATCCAAAAAACGTACTTTTGCCTAAATTTATGAAGTCGAATCACCTAATGATTCGAAGTCTAGCTAAAATATTTTTGGTAGTTACAAACATTTGCCATGAAACTAACTTGTTATAACCTGTTTCACCGAGAGGACCCTAATCCTCTATATATAGATGCTAGATTATTCACTCAAATTGCAAGTTCATATTTTAATCTACAGAAGTTCAAAATTAACATCAATCTTAACCTCAACCGTAACAAGCCTCTTATACAAAATAGCCGTCGGAATACTGAATGAAGTACAAAAGACATACGATACATAGAAAATACCCAATTTCTAATTGTTCGCTAAGACTGCGTACCTCAATACTGCCGAAGTGGCTGAGTTTGTTTCTGTGATGCTGTGCAATGAAAAACGTTTTCATTACAACATTAAAAAATTTAGCTTATGGTAACCTTTCTGTCATCCACAATATTTTATACTCTGAACTTCTGAATGTGCAGTAAAGAAAAGCAATTTCGCGGCAGTCGGTTATGTGTGCCAGCAGCAATGCTTCGTCAAAGGACTATCACCCTGGTAAATAGTTGCCGCTACACCATCAACAAAAACTAACCACAAACTAGTTTATAAACTAGACGCGCAAGTGCATTTGTTTACCTGTGTACCCATAAATAATGAAAGACCGTATGGAGGTACAGTTAGTTTTACCGTGGTTGTACAGACGCTATCTGAGGTACCTCTGTCTTATAAATATATTTTAAGTAGTGTACTTATTTAAAATTTAAATGCGACGTTTTTTATAACATAGTTTAATCACTATATATATGAATGTAAGTTACAATATTCTAAAAACTTCGATCCGATTTCGGCTTGGCAAGTATGAATACTTAGAACTTATGTAGTAGCCGTGTTCTTTTTAGGTAACTAGCTTAGTTACCTAGTTACTTAGCAATATGGTATTCTGGCAACATTCCACAACTTTGTAAATCAAAAGCCCAAAAAAAGGTTGTTAACAAACAAAAAAAAGGCAAAGCGAATTATGAAAAACCAATTAAGTTACTTCGTATAGATAGTTTCTTGTTTAGTAAGCATTTTTTTCGTTCAGTACAGCAATAAAAGGTAACTCCAGATAAGGACAAGTAAAAACCATAATTATTTTATATGTATTTAAACCCTGGTACTAACATCGTGAAAAAATTAGACATGTATATCGCTTAGGAAATGACTCATAAATTAGGGTTTGTCAGGATTTTTTTCAATTTTTACTTTTAGTGTAAGAACTTAGTAGCGGGGTTAAGATAATTAATTTGAGTCAAAATTGTTTAGACCCTTATAATAAAATTACTAATCCACGTTTGAAAAAAATTGTGACTCAAATTTGACGTTTGATCTCTGAAAACACCATGAAGGGTCATAGCTATATCAAAAATTGTGTAAGCTAAAACTGTTTGCCTGTATGTTTGCAACACAAATGCTTAAGGTGTATTTTCCGAAAGTCGCCTGGCTTACGAGTTATAGCTCATCAAACCTTGTAATTAGTTTTACTACATTTTTAAGGCTAAAAGTCGTGACGGAATGGCCGGTTTCCATCCGATTGAAAATTTTTTTGCAGGGATATTATATTTGATGCCCAATATACAAGAAAATGAGCGAGGACCGGAAAAATTACACTTTTTGTTTTATGGGCGCTCTAGTGTACATGTATAACAAACAAAAAAAAAAAGTCAAAGCAAATTATGAAAAACCAATTTAGTTACTTCATATAGATAGTTTCTTGTTTAGTAAGCATTTTTTTCGTTCAGTACAGCAATAAAAGTTAACTCCAGATAACGACAAGTAAAAACCATAATTATTTTATATGGCGCATAATCATAGTCCCGCGTAAAAGCCGGCTTTAGTTAGCATTACACTAAAAAGTTAGTGTCAACTTTATTTTTTAAGTTATCATAGTCGATTTAGTACACGGTGGTAACTAGTATCGACTTTAGAAGTAGAAACGAAATAAAATCGATAAAAATCTGGAGTTTATCGGCCGTTTTACACATCTCTAAAACAAATAACAACAAATGTTATTTTGTTTTGTGCAACTGTATGTAAAAATAAACACAAATGGAAAAAGATAAAAAGGTAAGACATTTTAAACATAGTTTTGTACGATTTCCTAACATATTTATTTAATTTAGGAAAGAACCCGCGAGCAGAACTGGTCGCGGCCTGAGAAAGACTGTTTGCGGGAGTTAATAAATAACCACATAAATGTAGTGGAAAGTAAGGAGAACGACCTAAAAATGATTAGGAAAAAGAAGGATGCCTGGGATGCTATCAGAAGTGATATGGTGGCTTCCGGGTTTAATAGGGATGTATCCAAAATGAAGCAACAATGGGTCAGGATGAAGATTGGGGCGAAAAAGGCGATTTCAGAAGTAAGGAAGGCAACTGTGGCTACAGGAAACTTTGTAGAGATTCCAACATTGGATGAAGGTGATATAATGACTGGATCCATGTTAGAATGTGAATTTGTGGAAGACACAATAATGATTGATAGCGATACCCCATTTTCGAACCAGCTATTAAGTGATTCTAATGAAGCTGCGCTTCCCACCAGCAGTAAAACACTTTTGAAGCGTCTGCAGACTCTAAAAAAAAGTGCTAATAAGGCAGACGTCACCCAAGAAGAACAGGAGCAAATTGAAAACGAGACCCCATTGTCAAACAGAAGCCCTTCTACCACTCCACTTCCCACCAGTAGTGGAAAACTTCTGAAACGTCTCCAGAATTTAAAAAAAAGTGCTACCAGAGCCGACGTCGTCAGAGAAAGACAAGAGCAAATTGAAAAAGAGTCAGCCCATGAAGACGAGCTTCATTTATTAAGGGTGGAAAAGCTTCGTGCTGAAATCATTCAACAAGCTGAGATTCACAAGCTAAAGAAAGATCATATGAATGAGATACATAGACTGAGATGTGATCTTCTCCATGAAAATATGCAGCAAGAGTTTATTTAGTTAAATTTTTCAAAACTTTTTTTTACTATTGTTTTTTATAAGCCATGACTGAAGTTACTAGCTATTTATGTTTATTTTATAATTTCATGATTATTTAGTTATTTAAGTGCCTTTTTAAAAAAGTCTGACAGAAAAAATTCAAATGTGATACATATTTAAAAAGAGAATTTTATTGTTTTTATAACTTAAGAAATAGATCAAATAAAATGAATTCTGAAGATCGAAATAGTTCATTGGTTTTTACTACAAAACGGGAGATTAAATATTAATTTAAAAATGTCTGTTTATGAACGCTGTTCTGTACGCTCTTCCTGAATTGGATGCAAGTATTTCTGAGAAATTATTGTTTTGCACCACTTGTGTTCGCCGAACATTAGAATCCATGTCCAAAACTAAAAATTTCAATCAGTTCACTTATAACTTAAATAATTAAAAAAAACTTACAGGCAAAATTTCTTTCCTTGGCAATGTTATGGAGTACAGCAACAGCCACAACTATATTCTTTGCTGTATCCAATTTAACCCTAAGTCTTTGAAATATTGACCGGAACTTTGATTTTATTTGTCCATTTAAACATTCAATTCTGCTTCGTGTTAAGATGTGGCTTTTATTGTATCTGAATAGGGGTTAAATTATATGCAAGTCTTTTCAAAATACATATAGACTACCTTTCTTCTTTCGGTGTGGATGGGTTTCTGATTGGTGTTAATAATATTGAGGAGTTTGGGTAGCCGGCATCTCCAAGTAATACACCGTTGTGTATATGCTTTGTTCCTTCCAACCTCGTTTTGAGTTGACAGTTGTTCCAAATTCGAGCATCATGCTTTGAACCACGAGACCTTGCAACGATATCCATAATTTTGTAGTCTGCATCACAAACGATCTAAAAGGTTATAGAAACATAAAATAAGATAATTATAAACCAACTGAAATCTTCATGAGTACCTGTACATTTAAAGAATATTGTCGTTTCCTGTTAAGATAGTGGCCCGCCATATTTGCTCCCACATCTTTAGACGGACATTTAATGCGAATGTGGGTACAGTCGATTGCTCCAATAACAGTAGGGAACCGAGCTATTTGAAAAAAAATATTCTTTACTGCAATTAGCTCACTGTTGCTCGGAAATCGAATAAAATGAGGCATCAATAATGCGATTCTTTTGGAAATATCTCTAATTATTCGTCCAACAGTAGCCTGAGATAATCCGTGCAGATCAGCTGAAATAAATATATATATATTTATAAGAAATTAGAAAAGGTTTCAGCTTTCAATTCAACTTACCAATGTCGCTTTGATGAATATTTCTACCAAGAAATCGCAATGTACAGAGGACTTGAATGTTTGCGGGAACAGGAATACCTCTATTATTAATAGGTTCTTCTATATTTAAGATGTCTATTAAGAATTGAACCGTAATTTTGTCGAATCTATAACGAGTATAAAAGTCGTCGTCATTTAATTCAAAAGGATTAAATCTCTGCTTGTATATTTTAGGTCGCCTCAATGAGTCCAATTCGTTAATAATTTGAAAATCTCTTTCAATATTGTCAAATCGAGACATTATGCTATATTGTTTACGCAAAATACCACTTTTACACTCATCAACACTCCGAAAATATAATTTATTATCTGTTGTTTTTTATTTTAGCTGTTTACTAACTAATTTAATAACAGCTTTTCTCATTACTAAATATAAAGTATACTTTAAGAGATAAAGTAGCCTTTAACTCGTCTATGATAGACCTAACCTACAGCTTAAATTTAAAGTACACTTTAACTTATTAAGAGCCGACTTTATGTTGACTATGATTATGCGCCTATGTATTTAAACCCTGGTACTAACATCGTGAAAAAATTAGACATGTATATCGCTTAGGAAATGACTCATAAATGAGGGTTTGTCAGGATTTTTTTCAATTTTTACTTTTAGTGTAAGATTTCTTCACATTAAAAGGCGAACTTAGTAGCGGGCTTAAGATAATTATTTTGAGTTAAAATTATTTAGACCCTTATAATAAAATTACTAAATCACGTTTGAAAAAAATATTGACACAAATTTGACGTTTGACCTCTGAAAACACCATGAAGGGACATAGCTATATCAAAAATTGTGTAAGATAAAAATGTTTGCCTGTATTTTTGCAACACAAATGCTTAAGGTGTATTTTCCGAAAGTCGCCTGGCTTACGAGTTATAGCTCATCAAACCTTGCAATTAGTTTTACCCCATTTTTAAGGCTAAAAGTAGTGACGGAATGGCCGGTTTCCATCCGATTGAAAATTTTTTTGCAGGGATATTATATTTGAAGCCCAATATACAAAAAAATGAGCGAGGACCGGAAAAATTACACTTTTTGTTTTATGGGCGCTCTAGTGTACATGTATACCAAAACAGATGTTCCTTACTTCAACAGCATTATGTTAATATTTCAAGACAAATTTAATTCTATTAACAAAGCAGCTGTCCTGGGTATTGCTGGCCCCTGTGTACATGAACATTCATAACTGTAGTTGCGGATAATCCTAGTTATTGTTCACAAATAGCTAAATTAAACCGGTAATAAGATTCTGCAAAAGAAACAACTTAGAATGCAATATCTTGAAACAACTTGTTAATGATTTAAATGCACTCATCGCAAAGCTTTACGATAGCCCTTTTTTGGTAATGAAATCAGCCGATGGTTTATCGACTCTCAAGCAAATGCCAAACTTCATCAAGATTAGTTGCAATATGTAACTTCTAGAGCTAAAACCATAAAATAGGAGAAATATATGAATGGTAGCTATATACGAATCTAATCCTATTTTATCAATAGCGTTCAGCTTGTCCAAAAAAATATATTCGTGCTAAATTTCGTAAAGATTTGATGTAAGATGCGGCAATATCCAAATCTGATTTACTTCAATTTCAATAGCGTCCGTTCTTCATCCAAAAAACGTACTTTTGCCTAATTTTATGAAGTCGAATCACCTAATGATTCGAAGTCTAGCTAAAATATTTTTGGTAGTTACAAACATTTGCCATGAAACTAACTTGTTATAACCTGTTTCACCGAGAGGACCCTAATCCTCTACATATAGATGCTAGATTATTCACTCAAATTGCAAGTTCATATTTTAATCTACAGAAGTTCAAAATTAACATCAATCTTATAGGCTGTTTCCACTACGGTCGCGTCCGCATCCAAAAATCAATGAACGCGCGTTAAGGCCCATACAAAAAACATAGGCAGTTAGGTATGGGAAAAAGTCGCGTTCATATTGGACGCGTTTATCGATAAGTCGCGTTTACTATAAAATCGATTATTTTTGCAATCGAAACCCACCCATACCTATCAATGGCAAAATCGCAAATTGCACATACCAATGAAAACAGCTGTCAATCAGTATAAATAAAAAAAATCCAAAATGCAAAAAACAGGAGGTAAGTTAATTTTTTTGCTTTTGTTTAAATAATATTAATTTTTCCAATTATTTTAGAATTTAAAAAGACGGAATGGACAGCAGTAACAACACTACATCTGTTGGACCTCTGGGAGGAAAACAATGATGGCCTGAGGGGTGCTCGGAAAAACACCCACATACACAAAGAGATGGGCGAGAAGTAGGGAGTGACTGGCGCCGAAGTAAAAAATAAACTGGACAATTTAACGAAAAAATACAGGTAATTTTTTAAATATAAATTATATACCAATATTTTTTTTGGAATTAAATCGATTGTGTTTATTGCAGAAAGGAGCAGGCGCTAGTTGGGCCACAAAAATATTAAAATTTTTCGCAACCCTAAAAAAACAAATAAACACAAACAGCTGTTTGAACGCAAACGTGGACGCAAAACACAATGGAAACACCATTACAAATTTATCGATAAATCATGGACGCGGACGCGACCGTAGTGGAAACAGCCTATTAACCTCAACCGTAACAAGCCTCTTATACAAAACAGCCGTCGGAATACTGAATGAAGTACAAAAGACATACGATACATAGAAAATACCCAATTTCTAATTGTTCGCTAAGACTGCGTACCTCAATACTGCCGAAGTGGCTGAGTTTGTTTCTGTGATGCTGTGCAATGAAAACCGTTTTCATTACAACATTAAAAAATTTAGCTTATGGTAACCTTTCTGTCATCCACAATATTTTATACTCTGAACTTCTGAATGTGCAGTAAAGACAAGCAATTTCGCGGCAGTCGGTTATGTGTGCCAGCAGTTATGCTTCGTCAAAGACTATCACCCTGGTAAATAGTTGCCGCTACACCATCAACAAAAACTAACCACAAACTAGTTTATAAACTAGACGCGCAAGTGCATTTGTTTACCTGTGTACCCATAAATAATGAAAGACCGTATGGAGGTACAGTTAGTTTTACCGTAGTTGTACAGACGCTATCTGAGGTACCTCTGTCTTATAAATATATTTTAAGTAGTGTACTTATTTAAAATTTAAATGCGACGTTTTTTATAACATAGTTTAATCACTATATATATGAATGGAAGTTACAATATTCTAAAAACTTCGATCCGATTTCGGCTTGGCAAGTATGAATACTTAGAACTTATGTAGTAGCCGTGTTCTTTTTAGGTAAATAGCTTATTTACCTAGTTACTTAGCAATATGGTATTCTGGCAACATTCCACAACATTGTAAATCAAAAGCCCAAAAAAAGGTTGTTAACAAACAAAAAAAAGGCAAAGCAAATTATGAAAAACCAATTTAGTTACTTCGTATAGATAGTTTCTTGTTTAGTAAGCATTTTTTTCGTTCAGTACAGCAATAAAAGGTAATTCCAAGTAAAAACCATAATTATTTTATATGTATTTAAACCCTGGTACACTAACATCGTGAAAAATTAGACATGTATATCGCTTAGGAAATGACTCATAAATGAGGGTTTGTCAGGATTTTTTTCAATTTTTACTTTTAGTGTAAGAACTTAGTAGCGGGTTTAAGATAATTAATTTGAGTCAAAATTTTTTAGACCCTTATAATAAAATTACTAATTCACGTTTGAAAAAAATTTTGACTCAAATTTGACGTTTGACCTCTGAAAACACCATGAAGGGTCATAGCTATATCAAAAATTGTGTAAGCTAAAAATATTTGCCTGTATGTTTGCAACACAAATGCTTAAGGTGTATTTTCCGAAAGTCGCCTGGCTTACGAGTTATAGCTCATCAAACCTTGTAATTAGTTTTACTCCATTTTTAAGGCTAAAAGTCGTGACGGAATGGCCGGTTTCCATCCGAGTGAAAATTTTTTTGCAGGGATATTATATTTGATGCCTAATATACAAGAAAATGAGCGAGGACCGGAAAAATTACACTTTTTGTTTTATGGGCGCTCTAGTGTACATGTATACCAAAACAGATGTTCCTTACTTCAACAGCATTATGTTAATATTTCAAGACAAATTTAATTTTATTAACAAAGCAGCTGTCCTGGATATTGCTGGCCCCTGTGTACATGAACATTTATAACTGTAGTTGCGGATAATCCTAGTTCCTGTTCACAAATAGCTAAATTAAACCGGTAATAAGTTTCTGCAAAAGAAACAACTTAGAATGCAATATCTTGAAACAACTTGTTAATGATTTAAATTCACTCATCGCAAAGCTTTACGATAGCCCTTTTTTGTTTATGAAATCAGCCGATGGTTTATCGACTCTAAAGCAAATGCAAAACTTCATCAAGATTAGTTGCAATATGTAACTTCTAGAGCTAAAACCATACAATAGGAGAAATATATGTATGGTAGCTATATACGAATCTAATCCTATTTTAGCAATAGCGTTCAGCTTGTCCCAAAAAATATGATCTTGTTAAATTTCATAAAGATTGGATGTAAGATGCGGCAATATCCAAATCTGATTTACTTCAATTTCAATAGCGTCCGTTCTTTATCCAAAAAACGTACTTTTGCCTAATTTTATGAAGTCGAATCACCTAATGATTCGAAGTCTAGCTAAAATATTTTTGGTAGTTACAAACATTTGCCATGAAACTAACTTGTTATAACCTGTTTCACCGAGAGGACCCTAATCCTCTATATATAGATGCTAGATTATTCACTCAAATTGCAAGTCCATATTTTAATCTACAGAAGTTCAAAATTAACATCAATCTTAACCTCAACCGTAACAAGCCTCTTACACAAAACAGCCGTCGGAATACTGAATGAAGTACAAAAGACATACGATACATAGAAAATACCCAATTTCCAATTGTTCGCTAAGACTGCGTACCTCAATACTGCCGAAGTGGCTGAGTTTGTTTCTGTGATGCTGTGCAATGAAAAACGTTTTCATTACAACATTAAAAAATTTAGCTTATGGTAACCTTTCTGTCATCCACAATATTTTATACTCTGAACTTCTGAATGTGCAGTAAAGACAAGCAATTTCGCGGCAGTCGGTTATGTGTGCCAGCAGCAATGCTTCGTCAACGGACTATCACCCTGGTAAATAGTTGCCGCTACACCATCAACAAAAACTAACCACAAACTAGTTTATAAACTAGACGCGCAAGTGCATTTGTTTACCTGTGTACTAGTGTGATTACTATTTTTATTACTTTACATTACAAAAATAAAACCCCTCAAATTCGAGGAATAATTGCATTCATATGGCACTAGTAACATCAAATTTAAAAAAAAATTAAAAAAGTTCCCCCCTTTTTCATTTTTAATTTTTTTTTAATCTTTTCAGTGGAAGTCTTACTAAGAAGAAGTCTGTTCAGCCGTTGCTTCACAATGGGTTAACATTTTTTTGCATACTTTGATTCTTCCTTCTTGTCTGCCCTTTGACGTCTATTTGGACGAAGAATCTACCTTCCTCGTCTAAACAGAAAAGGGATCCAAGCATTCCATCTGTTGAAAAGCTCTCCAATCTCACACGGATGCCGACAAACCGCCACATTCTTGGAAACTTCACTTTTCTCTTCAACAGCGAGAAACGGCGACTGGATCGAATCAAAATTATGATTACGGATATAGAATTGCTCTGGAGGGAAACTCTAGACTTTCCACTTTTATCCACCGCACTCATCAGAAAGAAACTAAATCGGCTGATTGATCTAAATGATAAAAACAAAAAGAAACCGTCTGAAAAATTCACTGCAACACTTTCTCAGGTATTTGATGTCACCAACGTGAGTGGAGAATGGAAAAGCTCGGAAGATAAAGAGTTCTACCAGAGTCAAGTTGAGAGTGGAGGTAAGGTTGGTTATTCAACGGTCAAACAAGCCCCTTTGGAATCAATCCACCCAAGAAAACGAATCCAACTATCAATATCTCAAGCTCAAACCAGTACTTCTCAAACGCAACCCATACATGATATTGTCTCCGAATCTACCTCCGATTCTTCACCCAAGTCTCTCCAAGCTCTTCTTCCACGTCATCTTCTGAATGCAAACCGAAATACAAAAGAACAAGCACTACAACAGCGAGTTTACTAGTACTGGAAAACAACATTTCTACACATAAAGCACATAACGTTCTTGCAACCATTGCTAAACAGGGTCATGATGTGCCGGTTCCAAGTCAGTCTGGTGTCTGGAAACGAGTAATCTCAGAAGGACAGCAAATGAAAGCCAAAAATTTTGAAAAACTTCAAAGCAAAGATCCCTATTGTCTTCAGTTTGATGGTAAAAGAGTCCAAGGGGAAGAATATCAAGTAGTTCTGCTGAAAAATGCCACAACCGAAATCAAACTCGGTATTCTGAAATGTGAGAGTAGTTCTGCCGCGGCCATTCACAAGGAACTACATCAGCTAATTGATGAATACGATGCTTGGGAAAATATTCGCATGATAATCTGCGACACAACAGCAGTAAATACTGGTCGTTTGCACGGGATTGTAAAGCTGATACAGGACGATGTCTTGAGTAAGGGCTTTCAGAAGCCACAATACATTGACTGTCAGCACCATGTACTCGACCTCCTTCTGAAGCACGTCATAAATTTTCTTATTCAAGAGACAACGAGACAACCAGAATTGAACTATTCCTTCATTGACAAATTAAGAAAAAACTATGTCTCTCTTCAGACTCATTACGACCAAGTTGCGACAGATGATGTTAACACAGACGAGAACCCTGGATGGCGAGATGATTTAAAGTTCTTATATGAACTTTGTCAGGCATATCGTCAGTACAAAACAACTTCACGATGGCCCCGAATCAGCTGGAAGAAACTCCCAAACTTACACCAGGCAAGATGGAACTCGCGTGCAATATATGCTGTTATAGCCTTTTTTCTCATGCCAGAGTGGCGCCGCATCCTCGGTACAGCATGCGACTTTATCTGCTATGAATGGGCAAATGCTTGGTTCAAGTCGCAACACTACAACGAAGCGTCCTTCAATGAACTGTTAACCTCACTCACCAAGACAAAATGCAAGAAGGCAATTAAGTGTTTGAAGACGAACTGGTCGGTCGAGGAGTCATTAATTGACATTCCCAGATCTAACCAAAATGCTGAACGTGCTGTAAAACTGATGGAGGGACTACATGCAAACTCGAAAAAATTTGAATTTCTGAATCTAAAGTTCATAGCAAAAAATAATTTTTAAACATTTTTTTGTACATTCTAAACTTATTACTAACTGCTTTATATTATTAATTTTTTTGCTATTAATCTTTTAAATTAACCAAAAACAGCATATAATTTTTTTTAAAAAAATTATTTTTTTCACTTTTTTCATCCGAATGAAAGGGGGAACTTCTTTTAAAAAACACAAAAATGCAATTAATATTCTTACATTACACAAAAAACTTCCTCGATTGCAAGTGGTTTCATAATTTTTTTTTTTGTAATTACACTACTGTGTACCCATAAATAATGAAAGACCGTATGGAGGTGCAGTTAGTTTTACCGTAGTTGTACAGACGCTATCTGAGGATCTTATAAATATATTTTAAGTAGTGTACTTATTTAAAATTTAAATGCGACGTTTTTTATAACACAGTTTAATCACTATATATATGAATGTAAGTTACAATATTCTAAAAACTTCGATCCGATTTCGGCTTGGCAAGTATGAATACTTAGAACTTATGTAGTAGCCGTGTTTTTTTTTAGGTATCTAGCTTAGTTACTTAGCAATATGGTATTCTGGCAACATTCCACAACATTATATATCTAAAGCCCAAAAAAAGGTTGTTAACAAACAAAAAAAGGCAAAGCAAATTATGAAAAACCAATTTAGTTACTTCGTATAGATAGTTTCTTGTTTAGTAAGCATTTTTTTCGTTCAGAACAGCAATAAAAGTTAACTCCAGATAAGGACAAGTAAAAACCATAATTATTTTATATGTATTTAAACCCTGGTACTAACATCGTGAAAAAATTAGACATGTATATCGCTTAGGAAATGACTCATAAATGAGGGTTTGTCAGGTTTTTTTTCAATTTTTACTTTTAGTGTAAGATTTCTTCACATTAAAAGGCGAACTTAGTAGCGGGCTTAAAATAATTATTTTGAGTCAAAATTTTTTAGACCCTTATAATAAAATTACTAATTCACGTTTGAAAAAAAAGGTTGACTCAAATTTGACGTTTGACCTCTGAAAACACCATGAAGGGGCATAGCTATATCAAAAATTGTGTAAGATAAAAATATTTGCCTGCATGTTTGCAACACAAATGCTTAAGGTGTATTTTGCGAAAGTCGCCTGGCTTACGAGTTATAGCTCATCAAACCTTGCAATTAGTTTTACTCCATTTTTAAGGCTAAAAGTCGTGATGGAATGGCCGGTTTCCATCCGATTGATGGAATATATATTATATTTGATGCCCAATATACAAGAAATGAGCGAGGACAGGTAAAATTACACTTTTTGTTTTATGGGCGCTCTAGTTTACATGTATACCAAAACAGATGTTCCTTACTTCAACAGCATTATGTTAATATTTCATGACAAATTTAATTCTATTAACAAAGCAGCTGTCCTGGGTATTGCTGGCCCCTGTGTACATGAACATTCATAACTGTAGTTGCGGATAATCCTAGCTCTTGTTCACAAATAGCTAAATTAAACCGGTAATAAGTTTCTGCAAAAGAAACAACTTAGAATGCAATATCTTGAAACAACTTGTTAATGATGTAAATGCACTCATCGCAAAGCTTTACGATAGCCCTTTTTTGTTTATGAAATCAGCCGATGGTTTATCGACTCTCAAGCAAATGCCAAACTTCAACAAGATTAGTTGCAATATGTAACTTCTAGAGCTAAAATCATAAAATAGGAGAAATATATGTATGGTAGCTATATACAAATCTAATCCTATTTTATCAATAGCGTTCAGCTTGTCCCAAAAAATATGTTCGTGCTAAATTTCATAAAGATTGGATGTAAGATGCGGCAATATCCAAATCTGATTTACTTCAATTTCAATAGCGTCCGTTCTTTATCCAAAAAACGTACTTTTGCTTAATTTTATGAAGTCGAATCACCTAATGATTCGAAGTCTAGCTAACATATTTTTGGTAGTTACAAACATTTGCCATAAAACTAACTTGGTATAACCTGTTTCACCGAGAGGACCCTAATCCTCTATATATAGATGCTAGATTATTCATTCAAATTGCAAGTTCATATTTTAATCTACAGAAGTTCAAAATTAACATCAATCTTAACCTCAACCGTAACAAGCCTCTTATACAAAACAGCCGTCGGAATACTGAATGAAGTACAAAAGACATACCTACGATACATAGAAAATACCCAATTTCTAATTGTTCGCTAAGACTGCGTACCTCAATACTGCCGAAGTGGTTGAGTTTGTTTCTATGATGCTGTGCAATGAAAAACGTTTTCATTACAACATTAAAAAATGTATCTTATGGTAACCTTTCTGTCATCCACAATATTTTATACTCTGAACTTCTGAATATGCAGTAAAGACAAGCAATTTCACGGCAGTCGGTTATGCGTGCCAGCAGCAATGCTTCGTCAAAGGACTATCACCCTGGTAAACAGTTGCCGCTACACCATCAACAAAAACTAACCACAAACTAGTTTATAAACTAGACGCGCAAGTGCATTTGTTTACCTGTGTACCCATAAATAATGAAAGACCGTATTGACGTGCAGTTAGTTTTACCGTAGTTGTACAGACGCTGTCTGAGGTACCTCTGTCTTATAAATATATTTTAGGTAGTATATATATTTTAAGTAGTAGTAGTATTTATATGAATGTAAGTTACAATATTCTAAAAACTTCGATCCGATTTCGGCTTGGCAAGTATGAATACTTAGAACTTATGTAGTAGCCGTGTTCTTTTTAGGTAACTAGCTTAGTTACCTAGTTACTTAGCAATATGGTATTCTGGCAACATTCTACAACATTGTAAATCAAAAGCCCAAAAAAAGGTTGTTAACAAACAAAAAAAAAGGCAAAGCAAATTATGAAAAATCAATTTAGTTACTTCGTATAGATAGTTTCTTGTTTAGTAAGCATTTTTTTCGTTCAGTACAGCAAAAAAAGTTAACTCCAGATAAGGACAAGTAAAAACCATAATTATTTTATATGTATTTAAACCCTGGTACTAACATCGTGAAAAAATTAGACATGTATATCGCTTAGGAAATGACTCATAAATGAGGGTTTGTCAGGATTTTTTTCAATTTTTACTTTTAGTGTAAGATTTCTTCACATTAAAAGGCGAACTTAGTAGCGGGCTAAAGATAATTATTTTGAGTCATTATTTTTTAGACCCTTATAATAAAATTACTAATTCACGTTTGAAAAAAATGTTGACTAAAATTTGAGGTTTGCCCTCTGAAAACACCATGAAGGGTCATAGCTATATCAAAAAATGTGTGAGATAAAAATGTTTGCCTGTATGTTTGCAACACAAATGCTTGAGGTGTATTTTCCGAAAGTCGCCTGGCTTACGAGTTATAGCTCATCAAACCTTGCAATTAGTTTTACTCCATTTTTAAGGCTTAAAGTCGTGACGGAATGGCCGGTTTCCATCCGATTGAAAATTTTTTTGCAGGGATATTATATTTGATGCCCAATATACAAGAAAATGAGCGAGGACCGGTAAAATTACACTTTTTGTTTTATGGGCGCTCTAGTGTACATGTATACCAAAACAGATGTTTCTTACTTCAACAGCATTATGTTAATATTTCATGACAAATTTAATTCTATTAACAAAGCAGCTGTCCTGGGTATTGCTGGCCCCTGTGTACATGAACATTCATAACTGTAGTTGCGGATAATCCTAGTTATTGTTCACAAATAGCTAAATTAAACCGGTAATAAGTTTCTGGAAAAGAAACAACTTAGAATGCAATATCTTGAAACAACTTGTTAATGATCTAAATGCACTCATCGCAAAGCTTTACGGTAGCAATTTTTTTGTTTATGAAATCAGCCGATGGTTTATCGACTCTCAAGCAAATGCCAAACTTCATCAAGATTAGTTGCAATATGTAACTTCTAGAGCTAAAACCATAAAATAGGAGAAATATATGTATGGTAGCTATATACAAATTTAATCCTATTTTATCAATAGCGTTCAGCTTGTCCCAAAAAATATGTTCGTGCTAAATTTCATAAAGATTGGATGTAAGATGCGGCAATATCCAAATCTGATTTACTTCAATTTCAATAGCGTCCGTTTATAAACTAGACGCGCAAGTGCATTTGTTTACCTGTGTACCCATAAATAATGAAAGACCTTATGGAGGTGCAGTTAGTTTTACCGTAGTTGTACAGACGCTATTTGAGGTACCTCTGTCTTATAAATATATTTTAAGTAGTATAATTATTTAAAATTTAAATGCGACGTTTTTTATAACATAGTTTAATCACTATATATATGAATGTAAGTTACAATATTCTAAAAACTTCGATCCGATTTCGGCTTGGCAAGTATGAATACTTAGCACTGATGTAGTAGCCGTGTTATTTTTAGGTAACTAGCTTAGTTACCTAGTTATTTAGCAATATGGTATTCTGGCAACATTCCACAACATTGTAAATCAAAAGCCCAAAAAAAGGTTGTTAACAAACAAAAAAAAGGCAAAGCATATTATCAAAAGCCAATTTAGTTACTTCGTATAGATAGTTTCTTGTTTAGTAAGCATTTTTTTCGTTCAGTACAGCAATAAAAGTTAACTCCAGATAAGGACAAGTAAAAACCATAATTATTTTATATGTATTTAAACCCTGGTACTAACATCGTGAAAAAATTAGACATGTATATCGTTTAGGAAATGACTCATAAATGAGGGTTTGTCAGGATTTTTTTCAATTTTTACTTTTAGTGTAAGATTTCTTCACATTAAAAGGCGAACTTAGTAGCGGGCTTAAGATAATTATTTTGAGTCAAAATTTTTTAGACCCTTATAATAAAATAACTAATTCACGTTTAAAAAAATGTTGACTCAAATTTGACGTTTGACCTCTGAAAACACCATGAAGGGTCATAGCTATATCAACAATTGTGTAAGATAAAAATGTTTGCAACACAAATGCTTAAGGTGTATTTTCCGAAAGTCGCCTGGCTTACAAGTTATAGCTCATCAAACCGTGCAATTGACGGAATGGCCGGTTTCCATCCGATTGAAATTTTTTTTGCAGGGATATTATATTTGATGCCCAATATACAAGAAATGAGCGAGGACAGGTAAAATTACACTTTTTGTTTTATGGGCGCTCTAGTGTACATGTATACCAAAACAGATGTTCCTTACTTCAACAGCATTATGTTAATATTTCATGACAAATTTAATTCTATTAACAAAGCATCTGTCCTGGGTATTGCTGGCCCCTGTGTACATGAACATTCATAACTGTAGTTGCGGATAATCCTAGTTATTGTTCACAAATAGCTAAATTAAACCGGTAATAAGTTTCTGGAAAAGAAACAACTTAGAATGCAATATCTTGAAACAACTTGTTAATGATTTAAATGCACTCATCGCAAAGCTTTACGGAAGCCCTTTTTTTGTTTATGAAATCAGCCGATGGTTTATCGACTCTCAAGCAAATGCCAAACTTCATCAAGATTAGTTGCAATATGTAACTTCTAGAGCTAAAACCATAAAATAGGAGAAATATATGTATGGTAGCTATATACAAATTTAATCCTATTTTATCAATAGCGTTCAGCTTGTCCCAAAAAATATGTTCGTGCTAAATTTCATAAAGATTGGATGTAAGATGCGGCAATATCCAAATCTGATTTACTTCAATTTCAATAGCGTCCGTTTATAAACTAGACGCGCAAGTGCATTTGTTTACCTGTGTACCCATAAATAATGAAAGACCTTATGGAGGTGCAGTTAGTTTTACCGTAGTTGTACAGACGCTATCTGAGGTACCTCTGTCTTATAAATATATTTTAAGTAGTGTAATTATTTAAAATTTAAATGCGACGTTTTTTATAACATAGTTTAATCACTATATATATGAATGTAAGTTACAATATTCTAAAAACTTCGATCCGATTTCGGCTTGGCAAGTATGAATACTTAGAACTTATGTAGTAGCCGTGTTCTTTTTAGGTAACTAGCTTAGTTACCTAGTTACATAGCAATATGGTATTCTGGCAACATTCCACAACATTGTAAGTCAAAAGCCCAAAAAAAGGTTGTTAACAAACAAAAAAAAGGCAAAACAAATTATAAAAAACCAATTTAGTTACTTCGTATAGATAGTTTCTTGTTTAGTAAGCATTTTTTTCGTTCAGTACAGCAATAAAAGTTAACTCCAGATAAGGACAAGTAAAAACCATAATTATTTTATATGTATTTAAACCCTGGTACTAACATCGTGAAAAAATTAGACATGTATATCGCTTAGGAAATGACTCATAAATGAGGGTGTGTCAGGATTTTTTTCAATTTTTATTTTTAGTGTAAGATTTCTTCACATTAAAAGGCGAACTTAGTAGCGGGCTTAAGATAATTATTTTGAGTCAAAATTTTTTAGACCCTTATAATAAAATAACTAATTCACGTTTAAAAAAAATGTTGACTCAAATTTCACGTTTGACCTCTGAAAACACCATGAAGGGTCATAGCTTTATCAAAAATTGTGTAAGATAAAAATGTTTGCCTATATGTTTGCAACACAAATGCTTAAGGTGTATTTTGCGAAAGTCGCCTGGCTTACAAGTTATAGCTCATCAAACCTTGCAATTAGTTTTACTCCATTTTTAAGGCTTAAAGTCGTGACGGAATGGCCGGTTTCCATCCGATTGAATTTTTTTTTGCAGGGATATTATATTTGATGCCCAATATACAAGAAATGAGCGAGGACAGGTAAAATTACACTTTTTGTTTTATGGGCGCTCTAGTGTACATGTATACCAAAACAGATGTTCCTTACTTCAACAGCATTATGTTAATATTTCATGACAAATTTAATTCTATTAACAAAGCAGCTGTCCTGGGTATTGCTGGCCCCTGTGTACATGAACATTCATAACTGTAGTTGCGGATAATCCTAGTTATTGTTCACAAATAGCTAAATTAAACCGGTAATAAGTTTCTGGAAAAGAAACAACTTAGAATGCAATATCTTGAAACAACTTGTTAATGATCTAAATGCACTCATCGCAAAGCTTTACGGTAGCCCTTTTTTTGTTTATGAAATCAGCCGATGGTTTATCGACTCTCAAGCAAATGCCAAACTTCATCAAGATTAGTTGCAATATGTAACTTCTAGAGCTAAAACCATAAAATAGGAGAAATATTTGTATGGTAGCTATATACAAATTTAATCCTATTTTATCAATAGCGTTCAGCTTGTCCCAAAAAATATGTTCGTGCTAAATTTCATAAAGATTGGATGAAAGATGCGGCAATATCCAAATCTGATTTACTTCAATTTCAATAGCGTCCGTTCTTTATCCAAAAAACGTACTTTTGCCTAATTTTATGAAGTCGAATCACCTAATGATTCGAAGTCTAGCTAAAATATTTTTGGTAGTTACAAACATTTGCCATGAAACTAACTTGTTATAACCTGTTTCACCGAGAGGACCTTAATCCTCTATATATAGATGCTAGATTATTCACTCAAATTGCAAGTTCATATTTTAATCTACCGAAGTTCAAAATTAAAATCAATCTTTACCTCAACCGTAACAAGCCTCGTATACAAAACAGCCGTCGGAATACTGAATGAAGTACAAAAGACATACGATACATATAAAATACCCAATTTCTAATTGTTCGCTAAGACTGCGTACCTCAATACTGCCGAAGTGGTTGAGTTGTTTCTGTGATGCTGTGCAATGAAAAACGTATTCATTACAAC
This sequence comes from Hydrotaea diabolus, assembly GCA_963513945.1. Lineage (NCBI taxonomy): Eukaryota > Metazoa > Arthropoda > Insecta > Diptera > Muscidae > Hydrotaea > Hydrotaea diabolus. The sequence goes on along the minus strand of OY740722.1, from coordinate 4,333,590 downwards.
ATTAAAAAATTTAGCATATGGTAACCTTTCTGTTATCCACAAAATTTTATACTCTGAACTTCTGAATGTGCAGTAAAGACAAGCAATTTCACGGCAGTCGGTTATGTGTACCAGCAGCAATGCTTCGCCAAAGGACTATCACCCTGGTAAACAGTTGCCGCTACACCATCAATACTAACCACAAACTAGTTTATAAACTAGACGCGCAAGTGCATTTGTTTACCTGTGTACCCATAAATAATGAAAGACCGTATGGAGGTGCAGTTAGTTTTACCGTAGTTGTACAGACGCTATCTGAGGTACCTCTGTCTTATAAATATATTTTAAGTTGTGTAATTATTTAAAATTTAAATGCGACGTTTTTTATAACATAGTTTTATCACTATATATATGAATGTAAGTTACAATATTCTAAAAATTTCGATCCGATTTCGGCTCGGCAAGTATGAATACTTAGAACTTATGTATGTAGTAGCCGTGTTCTTTTTAGGTAACTAGCTTAGTTACCTAGTTAGTTAGCAATATGGTATTCTGGCAACATTCCACAACATTGTAAATCAAAAGCCCAAAAAAAGGTTGTTAACAAACAAAAAAAGGCAAAGCAAATTATGAAAAACCAATTAAGTTACTTCGTATAGATAGTTTCTTGTTTATTAATCATTTTTTTCGTTCAGTACAGCAATAAAAGTTAACTCCAGATAAGGACAAGTAAAAACCATAATTATTTTATATGTATTTAAACCCTGGTACTAACATCGTGAAAAAATTAGATATGAATATCGCTTAGGAAATGACTCAATGAGTGTTTGTCAGGATTTTTTTCAATTTTTACTTTTAGTGTAAGATTTCTTCACATTAAAAGGCGAACTTAGTAGCGGGCTTAAGATAATTATTTTGAGTCAAATTTTTTTAGACCCTTATAATAAAATAACTAATTCACGTTTGAAAAAAATGTTGACTCAAATTTGACGTTTGACCTCTGAAAACACCATGAAGGGTCATAGCTATATCAAATATTGTGTGAGATAAAAATGTTTGCCTGTATGTTTGCAACACAAATGCTTAAGGTGTATTTTCCGAAAGTCGCCTGGCTTACGAGTTATAGCTCATCAAACCTTGCAATTAGTTTTACTCCATTTTTAAGGCTTAAAGTCGTGACGGAATGGCCGGTTTCCATCCGATTGAAATTTTTTTGCAGGGATATTATATTTGATGCCCAATATACAAGAAATGAGCGAGGACAGGTAAAATTACACTTTTTGTTTTATGGGCGCTCTAGTTTACATGTATACCAAAACAGATGTTCCTTACTTCAACAGCATTATGTTAATATTTCATGACAAATTTAATTCTATTAACAAAGCAGCTGTCCTGGGTATTGCTGGCCCCTGTGTACATGAACATTCATAACTGTAGTTGCGGATAATCCTAGTTATTGTTCACAAATAGCTAAATTAAACCGGTAATAAGTTTCTGGAAAAGAAACAACTTAGAATGCAATATCTTGAAACAACTTGTTAATGATTTAAATGCACTCATCGCAAAGCTTTACGGTAGCCCTTTTTTGTTTAAGAAATCAGCCGATGGTTTATCGACTCTCAAGCAAATGCCAAACTTCATCAAGATTAGTTGCAATTTGTAACTTCTAGAGCTAAAACCATAAAATAGGAGAAATATTTGTATGGTAGCTATATACAAATTTAATCCTATTTTATCAATAGCGTTCAGCTTGTCCCAAAAAATATGTTCGTGCTAAATTTCATAAAGATTGGACGTAAGATGCGGCAATATCCAAATCTGATTTACTTCAATTTCAATAGCGTCCGTTCTTTATCCAAAAAACGTACTTTTGCCTAATTTTATAAAGTCGAATCACCTAATGATTCGAAGTCTAGCTAAAATATTTTTGGTAGTTAAAAACATTTGCCATGAAACTAACTTTTTATAACCTGTTTCAACGAGAGGACCTTAATCCTCTATATATAGATGCTAGATTATTCACTCAAATTGCAAGTTCATATTTTAATCTACCGAAGTTCAAAATTAACATCAATCTTTACCTCAACCGTAACAAGCCTCTTATACAAAACAGCAGTCGGAATATTGAATGAAGTACAAAAGACATACGATACATAGAAAATACCCAATTTCTAATTGTTCGCTAAGACTGCGTACCTCAATACTGCCGAAGTGGTTGAGTTGTTTCTGTTATGCTGTGCAATGAAAAACGTTGTCATTACAACATTAAAAAATTTAGCATATGGTAACCTTTCTGTTATCCACAAAATTTTATACTCTGAACTTCTGAATGTGCAGTAAAGACAAGCAATTTCACGGCAGTCGGTTATGTGTACCAGCAGCAATGCTTCGCCAAAGGACTATCACCCTGGTAAACAGTTGCCGCTACACCATCAACAAATACTAACCACAAACTAGTTTATAACTTATGTAGTAGCCGTGTTCTTTTTAGGTAACTAGCTTAGTTACCTAGTTAGTTAGCAATATGGTATTCTGGCAACATTCCACAACATTGTAAATCAAAAGCCCAAAAAAAGGTTGTTAACAAACAAAAAAAGGCAAAGCAAATTATGAAAAACCACTTTAGTTACTTCGTATAGATAGTTTCTTGTTTAGTAAGCATTTTTTTCGTTCAGTACAGCAATAAAAGTTAACTCCAGATAAGGACAAGTAAAACCCATAATTATTTTATATGTATTTAAGCCCTGGTACTAACATCGTGAACAAATTAGACATGTATATCGCTTAGGAAATGACTCATAACTCCAGATAAGGACAAGTAAATACCATAATCATTTTATATGTATTTAAACCCTGGTACTAACATCGTGAAAAAATTAGATATGAATATCGCTTAGGAAATGACTCATAAATGAGTGTTTGTCAGGATTTTTTTCAATTTTTACTTTTAGTGTAAGATTTCTTCACAAACAAAAAAAAAGGCAAAGCAAATTATGAAAAACCAATTTAGTTACTTCGTATAGATAGTTTCTTGTTTAGTAAGCATTATTTCGTTCAGTACAGCAATAAAAGTTAACTCCAGATAAGGACAAGTAAAAACCATAATTATTTTATATATATTTAAACCCTGGTACTAACATCGTGAAAAAATTAGACATGTATATCGCTTAGGAAATGACTCATAAATGAGGGTTTGTCAGGACTTTTTTCAATTTTTACTTTTAGTGTAAGATTTCTTCACATTAAAAGGCGAACTTAGTAGCGGGCTTAAGATAATTATTTTGAGTCAAAATTTTTTAGACCCTTATAATAAAATAACTAATTCACGTTTGAAAAAAAATGTTGACTCAAATTTGACCTCTGAAAACACCATGAAGGGTCATAGCTATATCAAAAATTGTGTTCGCCTGGCTTACGAGTTATAGCTCATCAAACCTTGCAATTAGTTTTACTCCATTTTTAAGGCATAAAGTCGTGACGGAATGGCCGGTTTCCATCCGATTGAAATTTTTTTTGCAGGGATATTATATTTGATGCCCAATATACAAGAAATGAGCGAGGACAGGTAAAATTACACTTTTTGTTTTATGGGCGCTCTAGTATACATGTATACCAAAACAGATGTTCCTTACTTCAACAGCATTATGTTAATATTTCATGACAAATTTAATTCTATTAACAAAGCAGCTGTCCTGGGTATTGCTGGCCCCTGTGTACATGAACATTCATAACTGTAGTTGCGGATAATCCTAGTTATTGTTCACAAATAGTTAAATTAAACCGGTAAAAAGTTTCTGGAAAAGAAACAACTTAGAATGCAATATCTTGAAACAACTTGTTAATGATTTAAATGCACTCATCGCAAAGCTTTACGGTAGCCCTTTTTTTGTTTATGAAATCAGCCGATGGTTTATCGACTCTCAAGCAAATGCCAAACTTCATCAAGATTAGTTGCAATATGTAACTTCTAGAGCTAAAACCATAAAATAGGAGAAATATTTGTATGGTAGCTATATACAAATTTAATCCTATTTTATCAATAGCGTTCAGCTTGTCCCAAAAAATATGTTCGTGCTAAATTTCATAAAGATTGGATGTAAGATGCGGCAATATCCAAATCTGATTTACTTCAACTTCAATAGCGTCCGTTCTTTATCCAAAAAACGTACTTTTGACTAATTTTATGAAGTCGAATCACCCAATGATTCGAAGTCTAGCTAAAATATTTTTGGTAGTTACAAACATTTGCCATGAAACTAACTTGTTATAATCTGTTTCACCGAGAGGACCTTAATCCTCTATATATAGATGCTAGATTATTCACTCAAATTGCAAGTTCATATTTTATTCTACCGAAGTTCAAAATTAGCATCAATCTTTACCTCAACCGTAACAAGCCTCTTATACAAAACAGCCGTCGGAATACTGAATGAAGTACAAAAGAAAATACCCAATTTCTAATTGTTCGCTAAGACTGCGTACCTCAATACTGCCGAAGTGGTTGAGTTTGTTTCTGTGATGCTGTGCAATGAAAAACGTTTTCATTACAACATTAAAAAATTTAGCATATGGTAACCTTTCTGTTATCCACAAAATTTTATACTCTGAACTTCTGAATGTGCAGTAAAGACAAGCAATTTCACGGCAGTCGGTTATGTGTACCAGCAGCAATGCTTCGCCAAAGGACTATCACCCTGGTAAACAGTTGCCGCTACACCACCAACAAATACTAACCACAAACTAGACGCGCAAGTGCATTTGTTTACCTGTGTACCCATAAATAATGAAAGACAGTATGGAGGTGCAGTTAGTTTTACCGTAGTTGTACAGAACCTATCTGAGGTACCTCTGTCTTATAAATATATTTTAAGTAGTGTACTTATTTAAAATTTAAATGCGACGTTTTTTATAACATAGTTTAATCACTATATATATGAATGTAAGTTACAATATTCTAAAAACTTCGATCCGATTTCGGCTCGGCAAGTATGAATACTTAGAACTTATGTAGTAGCCGTGTTCTTTTAGGTAACTAGCTTAGTTACCTAGTTAGTTAGCAATATGGTATTCTGGCAACATTCCACAACATTGTAAATCAAAAGCCCCAAAAAAGGTTGTTAACAAACAAAAAAAGCCAAAGCAAATTATGAAAAACCAATTTAGTTACTTCGTATTATCTATATATCTTGTTTAGTAAGCATTTTTTTCGTTCAGTACAGCAATAAAAGTTAACTCCAGATAAGGACAAGTAAAAACCATAATTATTTTATATGTATTTAAACCCTGGTACTAACATCGTGAACAAATTAGACATGTATATCGCTTAGGAAATGACTCATAACTCCAGATAAGGACAAGTAAATACCATAATTATTTTATATGTATTTAAACCCTGGTACTAACATCGTGAAAAAATTAGATATGAATATCGCTTAGGAAATGACTCATAAATGAGGGCTTGTCAAGATTTTTTTCAATTTTTACTTTTTTTGAAAGATTTCTTCACAAACAAAAAAAAAGGCAAAGCAAATTATGAAAAACCAATTTAGTTACTTCGTATAGATAGTTTCTTGTTTAGTAAGCATTATTTCGTTCAGTACAGCAATAAAAGTTAACTCCAGATAAGGACAAGTAAAAACCATAATTATTTTATATGTATTTAAACCCTGGTACTAACATCGTGAAAATATTAGACATGTATATCGCTTAGGAAATGACTCATAAATGAGGGTTTGTCAGGATTTTTTTCAATTTTTACTTTTAGTGTAAGATTTCTTCACATTAAAAGGCGAACTTAGTAGCGGGATTAAGACAATTATTTTGAGTCAACATTTTTTATACTCTTATAATAAAATAACTCATTCACGTTTGAAAAAAATGTTGACTCAAATTTGACGTTTGGCCTCTGAAAACACCATGAAGGGTCATAGCTATATCAAAAATTGTGTAAGATAAAAATGTTTGCCTGTATGTTTGCAACACAAATGCTTAAGGTGTATTTTCCGAAAGTCGCCTGGCTTACGAGTTATAGCTCATCAAACCTTGCAATAAGTTTTACTCCATTTTTAAGGCTTGAAGTCGTGACGGAATGACCGGTTTCCATCCGATTGAAATTTTTTTTGCAGGGATATTATATTTGATGCCCAATATACAAGAAATGAGCGAGGACAGGTAAAATTACACTTTTTGTTTTATGGGCGCTCTAGTGTACACGTATACCAAAACAGATGTTCCTTACTTCAACAGCATTATGTTACAATTTCATGACAAGTTTAATTCTATTAACAAAGCAGCTGTCCTGGGTATGGCTGGCCCTTGTGTACATGAACATTCATAACTGTAGTTGCGGATAATCCTAGTTCTTGTTCACAAATAGCTAAATTAAACCGGTAATAAGTTTCTGGAAAAGAAACAACTTAGAATGCAATATCTTGAAACAACTTGTTAATGATTTAAATGCACTCATCGCAAAGCTTTACGATAGCTCTTTTTTTGTTTTATGAAATCAGCCGATGGTTTATCGATTCTCAAGCAAATGCCAAACTTCATCAAGATTAGTTGCAATATGTAACTTCTAGAGCTAAAACCATAAAATAGGAGAAATATATGTATGGTACCTATATACAAATCTAATTCGATTTTATCAATAGCGTTCAGCTTGTCCCAAAAAATATGTTCGTGCTAAATTTCATAAAGATTGGATGTAAGATGCGGCAATATCCAAATCTGATTTACTTCAATTTCAATAGCGTCCGTTCTTTATCCAAAAAACGTACTTTTGCCTAATTTTATGAATTCGAATCACCTAATGATTCGAAGTCTAGCTAAAATATTTTTGGTAGTTACAAACATTTGCCGTGAAACTAACTTGTTATAACCTGTTTCACCGAGAGGACACTAATCGTCTATATATAGATGCTAGATTATTCACTCAAATTGCAAGTTTATATTTTAATCTACAGAATTTCAAATTTAAGATCAATCTTAACCTCAACCGTAACAAGCCTCTTATACAAAACAGCCGTCGGAATACTGAATGAAGTACAAAAGACATACGATACATTGAAAATACCCAATTTCTAATTGTTCGCTAAGACTGCGTACCTCAATACTGCCGAAGTGGTTGAGTTTGTTTCTATGATGCTGTGCAATGAAAAACGTTTTCATTACAACATTAAAAAATTTATCTTATGGTAACCTTTCTGTCATCCACAATATTTTATACTCTGAACTTCTGAATATGCAGTAAAGACAAGCAATTTCACGGCAGTCGGTTATGCGTGCCAGCAGCAATGCTTCGTCAAAGGACTATCACCCTGGTAAACAGTTGCCGCTACACCATCAACAAAAACTAACCACAAACTAGTTTATAAACTAGACGCGAAAGTGCATTTGTTTACCTGTGTACCCATAAATAATGAAAGACCGTATGAAGGTGCAGTTAGTTTAACCGTAGTTGTACAGACGCTATCTGAGGTACCTCTGTCTTATAAATATAGTTTTAGTAGTGTACTTATTTACAATTAAATGCGACGTTTTTATAACATAGTTTAATCACTATATATATGAATGTAAGTTACAATATTCTAAAAACTTCGATCCGATTTCGGCTTGGCAAGTATGAATACTTAGAACTTATGTAGTAGCCGTGTTCTTTTTAGGTAACTAGCTTAGTTACCTAGTTACTTAGCAATATGGTATTCTGGCAACATTCCACAACATTGTAAATCAAAAGCCCAAAAAAAGGTTGTTAACAAACAAAAAAAGGCAAAGCAAATTATGAAAAACCAATTTAGTTACTTCGTATAGATAGTTTCTTGTTTAGTAAGCATTTTTTTCGTTCAGTACAGCAATAAAAGTTAACTCCAGATAAGGACAAGTAAAAACCATAATTATTTTATATGTATTTAAACCCTGGTACTAACATCGTGAAAAAATTAGACATGTATATCGCTTAGGAAATGACTCATAAATGAGGGTTTGTCAGGATTTTTTTCAATTTTTACTTTTAGTGTAAGATTTCTTCACATTAAAAGGCGAACTTAGTAGCGGGCTTAAGATAATTATTTTGAGTCAAAATTTTTTAGACCCTTATAATAAAATTACTAATTCACGTTTGAAAAAAATGTTGACTCAAATTTGACCTCTGAAAACACCATGAAGGGTCATAGCTATATCAAAAATTGTGTAAGATAAATATGTTTGCCTGTATGTTTGCAACACAAATGCTTAAGATGTATTTTCCAAAAGTCGCCTGGCTTACGAGTTATAGCTCATCAAACCTTGCAATTAGTTTTACTCCATATTTAAGGCTTAAAGTCGTGACGGAATGGCCGGTTTCCATCCGATTGAAAATTTTTTTGCAGGGATATTATATTTGATGCCCAATATACAAGAAAATGAGCGAGGACCGGTAAAATTACTCTTTTTGTTTTATGGGCGCTCTAGCGTACATGTATACCAAAACAGATGTTCCTTACTTCAACAGCATTATGTTAATATTTCAAGACAAATTTAATTCTATTAACAAAGCAGCTGTCCTGGGTATTGCTGGCCCCTGTGTACATGAACATTCATAACTGTAGTTGCGGATAATCCTAGTTATTGTTCACAAATAGCTAAATTAAACCGGTAATAAGTTTCTGGAAAATAAACAACTTAGAATGCAATATCTTGAAACAACTTGTTAATGATTTAAATGCACTCATTGCAAAGCTTTACGATAGCCCTTTTTTGTTTATGAAATCAGCTGATGATTTATCGACTCTCAAGCAAATGCCAAACTTCATCAAGATTAGTTGCAATATGTAACTTCTAGAGCTAAAACCATAAAATAGGAGAAATATATGTATGGTAGCTATATACAAATCTAATCCGGTTTCATCAACAGCGTTCGGCTTGTCCCAAAAAATATGTTCGTGCTAAATTTCATAAAGATTGGATGTAAGATGCGGCAATATCCAAATCTGATTTACTTCAATTTCAATAGCGTCCGTTCTTTATCCAAAAAACGTACTTTTGCCTAATTTTATGAATTCGAATCACCTAATGATTCGAAGTCTAGCTAAAATATTTTTGGTAGTTACAAACATTTGCCGTGAAACTAATTTGTTATAACCTGTTTCACCGAGAGGACACTAATCGTCTATATATAGATGCTAGATTATTCACTCAAATTGCAAGTTTATATTTTAATCTACAGAATTTCAAATTTAACATCAATCTTAACCTCAACCGTAACAAGCCTCTTATACAAAACAGCCGTCGGAATACTGAATGAAGTACAAAAGACATACATACGATACATTGAAAATACGCAATTTCTAATTGTTCGCTAAGACTGCGTACCTCAATACTGCCGAAGTGGTTGAGTTTGTTTCTATGATGCTGTGCAATGAAAAACGTTTTCATTACAACATTAAAAAATTTATCTTATGGTAACCTTTCTGTCATCCACAATATTTTATACTCTGAACTTCTGAATATGCAGTAAAGACAAGCAATTTCACGGCAGTCGGTTATGCGTGCCAGCAGCAATGCTTCGTCAAAGGACTATCACCCTGGTAAACAGTTGCCGCTACACCATCAACAAAAACTAACCACAAACTAGTTTATAAACTAGACGCGCAAGTGCATTTGTTTACCTGTGTACCCATAAATAATGAAAGACCGTATGAAGGTGCAGTTAGTTTAACCGTAGTTGTACAGACGCTATCTGAGGTACCTCTGTCTTATAAATATAGTTTTAGTAGTGTACTTATTTACAATTAAATGCGACGTTTTTATAACATAGTTTAATCACTATATATATGAATGTAAGTTACAATATTCTAAAAACTTCGATCCGATTTCGGCTTGGCAAGTATGAATACTTAGAACTTATGTAGTAGCCGTGTTCTTTTTAGGTAACTAGCTTAGTTACCTAGTTACTTAGCAATATGGTATTCTGGCAACATTCCACAACATTGTAAATCAAAAGCCCAAAAAAAGGTTGTTAACAAACAAAAAAAGGCAAAGCAAATTATGAAAAACCAATTTAGTTACTTCGTATAGATAGTTTCTTGTTTAGTAAGCATTTTTTTCGTTCAGTACAGCAATAAAAGTTAACTCCAGATAAGGACAAGTAAAAACCATAATTATTTTATATGTATTTAAACCCTGGTACTAACATCGTGAAAAAATTAGACATGTATATCGCTTAGGAAATGACTCATAAATGAGGGTTTGTCAGGATTTTTTTCAATTTTTACTTTTAGTGTAAGATTTCTTCACATTAAAAGGCGAACTTAGTAGCGGGCTTAAGATTTTGAGTCAAAATTTTTTAGACCCTTATAATAAAATTACTAATTCACGTTTGAAAAAAATATTGACTCAAATTTGACCTCTGAAAACACCATGAAGGGTCATAGCTATATCAAAAATTGTGTAAGATAAATATGTTTGCCTGTATGTTTGCAACACAAATGCTTAAGATGTATTTTCCAAAAGTCGCCTGGCTTACGAGTTATAGCTCATCAAACCTTGCAATTAGTTTTACTCCATTTTTAAGGCTTAAAGTCGTGACGGAATGGCCGTTTTCCATCCGATTGAAAATTTTTTTGCAGGGATATTATATTTGATGCCCAATATACAAGAAAATGAGCGAGGACCGGTAAAATTACACTTTTTGTTTTATGGGCGCTCTAGCGTACATGTATACCAAAACAGATGTTCCTTACTTCAACAGCATTATGTTAATATTTCAAGACAAATTTAATTCTATTAACAAAGCAGCTGTCCTGGGTATTGCTGGCCCCTGTGTACATGAACATTCATAACTGTAGTTGCGGATAATCCTAGTTATTGTTCACAAATAGCTAAATTAAACCGGTAATAAGTTTCTGGAAAAGAAACAACTTAGAATGCAATATCTTGAAACAACTTGTTAATGATTTAAATGCACTCATCGCAAAGCTTTACGATAGCCCTTTTTTGTTTATGAAATCAGTTGATGATTTATCGACTCTCAAGCAAATGCCAAACTTCATCAAGATTAGTTGCAATATGTAACTTCTAGAGCTAAAACCATAAAATAGGAGAAATATATGTATGGTAGCTATATACAAATCTAATCCGGTTTTATCAACAGCGTTCGGCTTGTCCCAAAAAATATGTTCATGCTAAATTTTATAAAGATTGGATGTAAGATGCGGCAATATCCAAATCTGATTTACTGCCGAAGTGATTGAGTTTGTTTCTGTGATGCTGTGCAATGAAAAACGTTTTCATTACAACATTAAAAAATTTAGCATATGGTTACCGTTCTGTCATCCAAAAAAATGTTGTTAACAAACAAAAAAAAGGCAAGGCAAATTGTGAAAAACCAATTTAGTTACTTCGAATAGATAGTTTCTGTTTAGTTAGCATTTTTTTCGTTCAGTACAGCATTAAAAGTTAACTCCAGACAAGGACAAGTAAAAACAATACTTATTTTTTATATATTTAAACCCATGTACTAACATCGTGAAAAACTTAGACATGTATATCGCTTAGGAAATGACTCATAAATGAGGGTTTGTCAAGATTTTTTTCAATTTTTACTTTTAGTTTAAGATTTCTTCACATTAAAAGGCGAACTTAGTAGCGGGCCTAAGATAATTATTTTAAGTCAAAATTTTTTAGACCCTTTTAATAAAATTACTAATTCACGTTTGAAAAAAATGTACACTCAAATTTGACCTCTGAAAACACCATGAAGGGTCATAGCTAGATCAAAAATTGTGTAAGAGAAAAATATTTGCCTGTATGTTTGCAACACAAATGCTTAAGGTGTACTTTCCGAAAGTCGCATGGCTTACGAGTTATAGCTCATCGAACCTTGCAATTAGTTTTACTCCATTTTTAAGGCTAAAAGTCGTGACGGAATGGCCGGTTTCCATCCGATTTTTTTGCAGGGATATTATATTTGATGCCCAATATACAAGAAAATGAGCGAGAACCGGAAAAATTACACTTTTTGTTTTATGGGCGCTCTAGTGTATATGTATACCAAAACAGATGTTCCTTACTTCAACAGCATTATGTAAATATTTCAAGACAATTTTAATTCTATTAACAAAGCAGCTGTCCTGGGCCTTATTGCCTGTCCCTGTGTACATGAACATTCATAACTGTAGTTGCGGATAATCCTTGTTCTTGTTCACAAATAGCTATATTAAACCGGTAATAAGTTTCTGGAAAAGAAACATCTTAGAATGCAATATCTTGAAACAACTTGTTAATGGTTTAAATGCACTCATCGCAAAGCTTTACGATAGCCCTTTTTTTTGTTTATGAAATCAGCCGATTGTGTATCGACTCTCAAGCAAATGCCAAACTTCTGCATGATTAGTTGCAATATGTAACTTCTATAGCTAAAACCATAAAATAGGAGAAATATATGTATGGTAGCTATATACAAATCTAATCCGGTTTTATCAACAGCGTTCGGCTTGTCCCAAAATAAATGTTCGTGCTAAATTTCATTAAGATTGGATGTAAGATGCGGCAATATCCAAATCTGATTTACTTCAATTTCAATAGCGTCCGTTCTTTATCCAAAAAACGTACTTTTGCCTAATTTTATGAAGTCGAATCACCTAATGATTCGAAGTCTAGCTAAAATATTTTTGGTAGTTACAAACATTTGCCATGAAACTAACTTATGATAACCTGTTTCACCGAGAGGACCCTAATCCTCTATATATAGATGCTAGATTATTCACTCAAATTGCATGTTTATATTTTAATCTACAGAAGTTCAAAATTAACATCAATCTTAACATCAACCGAAACAAGCCTCTTACACAAAACAGCAGTCGGAATTCTGAATGAAGTACAAAAGACATACGATACATAGAAAATACCCAATTTCTAATTGTTCGCTAAGACTGCGTACCTTAATACTGCCGAAGTGGTTTGTTTCTGTGATGCTGTGCAATGAAAAACGTTTTCATTACAACATTAAAAAATTTAGCATATGGTAACCTTTCTGTCATCCATAATATTTCATACTCTGAACTTCTGAATGTGCAGTAAAGACAAGAAATTTCACGGCAGTCGGTTAAGTGAACCAGCAGCAATGCTTCGTCAAAGGACTATCACCCTGGTAAACAGTTGCCGCTACACCATCAACAAAAACTAACCACAAACTAGTTTATAAACTAGACGCGCAAGTGCATTTGTTTACCTGTGTACCCATAAATAATGAAAGACCGTATGGGGGTGCAGTTAGTTTTACCGTAGTTGTACAGGCGCTATCTGAGGTACCTCTATGCCTTATAAATTTATTTTAAGTAGTGTACTTATTTAAAATTTAAGTGAGACGTTTTTTATAACATAGTTTTAACACTATATATGAATGTAAGTTACAGCATTCTAAAAACTTCGATCCGATTTCGGCTTGGCAAGTATGAATACTTAGAACTTATGTAGTAGCCGTGTTCTTTTTAGGTAACTAGCTTAGTTACCTAGTTAGTTAGCAATATGGTATTCTGGCAACATTCCACAACATTGTTAATCAAAAGCCCAAAAAAAGGTTGTTAACAAACAAAAAAAAGGCAAAGCAAATTATAAAAAACCAATTTAATTACTTCGTATAGATAGTTTCTTGTTTAGTAATCATTTTTTTCGTTCAGTACAGCATTAAAAGTTAACTCCAGATAAGGACAAGTAAAAACCATAATTATTTTATATGTATTTAAACCCTGGTACTAACATCGTGAAAAACTAAGACATGTATATCGCTTAGGAAATGACTCATAAATGAGGGTTTGTCAGGATTTTTTTCAATTTTTACTTTTAGTGTAAGATTTCTTTACATTGAAAGGCGAACTTAGAAGCGGGCTTAAGATAATTATTTTGAGTTAAAATTTTTTAGACCCTTATAATAAAATTACTAATTCACGTTTGAAAAAAATTTTGACTCACATTTGACCTCTGAAAACACCATGAAGGGTCATAGCTAGATCAAAAATTGTGTAACAAAAAAATATTTGCCTGTATGTTTGCAACACAAATGCTTAAGGTGTATTTTCCGAAAGTCGCATGGCTTACGAGTTATAGCTCATCAAACCTTGCAATTAGTTTTACTCTATTTTTTGGGCTAAAAGTCGTGACGGAATGGCCGGTTTCCATCCGATTGAAAATTTTTTTGCAGGGATAATATATTTGATGCCCAATATACAAGAAAATGAGCTAGGACCGGAAAAATTACACTTTTTGTTTTATGGGCGTACATGTACATGTAAACCAAAACAGATGTTCCTTACTTCAACAGCATTATGTAAATATTTCAAGACAATTTTAATTCTATTAACAAAGCAGCTGTCCTGGGCCGTATTGCTTGTCCCTGTGTACATGAACATTCATAACTGTAGTTGCGGATAATCCTTGTTCTTGTTCACAAATAGCTATATTAAACCGGTAATAAGTTTCTGGAAAAGAAACATCTTAGAATGCAATATCTTGAAACAACTTGTTAATGGTTTAAATGCACTCATCGCAAAGCTTTACGATAGCCCTTTTTTTTGTTTATGAAATCAGCCGATTGTGTATCGACTCTCAAGCAAATGCCAAACTTCTGCATGATTAGTTGCAATATGTAACTTCTATAGCTAAAACCATAAAATAGGAGAAATATATGTATGGTAGCTATATACAAATCTAATCCGGTTTTATCAACAGCGTTCGGCTTGTCCCAAAATATATGTTCGTGCTAAATTTCATTAAGATTGGATGTAAGATGCGGCAATATCCAAATCTGATTTTCTTCAATTTCAATAGCGTCCGTTCTTTATCCAAAAAACGTACTTTTGCCTAATTTTATGAAGTCGAATCACCTAATGATTCGTAGTCTAGCTAAAATATTTTTGGTAGTTACAAACATTTGCCATGAAACTAACTTATGATAACCTGTTTCACAGAGAGGACCCTAATCCTCTATATATAGATGATACATTATTCACTCAAATTGCAAGTTCATATTTTAATCTACAGAAGTTCAAAATTAACATCAAACTTAACCTCAACCGTAACAAGCCTCTTATACAAAACAGCCGTCGGAATACTGAATGAAGTACAAAAGACACGATACGTAGAAGATACCCAATTTCTAATTGTTCGCTAAGACTGCGTACCTCAATACTGCCGAAGTGGTTGAGTTTGTTTCTGTGATGCTGTGCATTAAAAAACGTTTTCATTACAACATTAAAAAATTTAGCATATGTAACCATTCTGTCATCCACAATATTTTATACTCTGAACTTCTGAATGTGCAGTAAAGACAAGCAATTTCACGGCAGTCGGTTATGTGTACCAGCAGCAATGCTTCGTCAAAGGACTATCACCCTGGTAAACAGTTGCCGCTACACCATCAACAAAAACTAACCACAAACTAGTTTATAAACTAGACGCGCAAGTGCATTTGTTTACCTGTGTACCCATAAATAATGAAAGACCGTATGGAGGTGCAGTTAGTTTTACCGTAGTTGTACAGACGCTATCTGAGGTACCTCTGTCTTAGAAATATATTTTAAGTAGTGTACTTACTAAAAATATAAATGCGACGTTTTTTATAACATAGTTTAATCACTATATATATGAATGTAAATAACAATATTCTAAAAAGTTCGATCCGATTTCGGCTCGGCAAGTATAAATACTTAGAACTTATGTAGTAGCCGTGTTCTTTTTAGGTAACTAGCTTAGTTACCTAGTTAGTAAGCAATATGGTATTCTGGCAACATTCCACAACATTGTAATTCAAAAGCCCAAAATAAGGTTGATAACAAAAAAAAGGCAAAGCAAATTGTGAAAAACCAATTTAGTTAGTTCGTATAGATAGTTTCTTGTTAAGTCATCATTTTTTTCGTTCAGTACAGCATTAAAAGTTAACTCCAGACAAGGACAAGTAAGAACCAGAATTATTTAATATGTATTTAAACCCTGGTACTAACATCGTGAAAAACTTAGACATGTATATCGCTTAGGAAATGACTCATAAATGAGGGTTTGTAAAGATTTTTTTCAATTTTTACTTTTAGTTTAAGATTTCTTCACATTAAAAGGCGAACTTAGTAGCGGGCTTAAGATAATTATTTTGAGTCAAAATTTTTTAGACCCTTATAATAAAATTACTAATTCACGTTTGAAAAAAATGTTGACTTAAATTTGACGTTTGACCTCTGAAAACACCATGAAGGGTCATAGCTAGATCAAAAATTGTGTAAGAGAAAAATATTTGCCTGTATGTTTGCAACACAAATGCTTAAGGTGTACTTTCCGAAAGTCGCATGGCTTACGAGTTATAGCTCATCAAACCTTGCAATTAGTTTTACTCCATTTTTAAGGCTAAAAGTCGTGACGGAATGACCGGTTTCCATCCGATTAAATTTTTTTTGCTGGGATAATATATTTGATGCCCAATATACAAGAAAATGAGCTAGGACCAGAAAAATTACACTTTTTGTTTTATGGGCGTACATGTTCATGTAAACCAAAACAGATGTTCCTTACTTCAACAGCATTATGTTAATATTTCAAGACAATTTTAATTCTATTAACAAAGCAGCTGTCCTGAGCCGTATTGCTGGTCCCTGTGTACATGAACATTCATAACTGTAGTTGCGGATAATCCTAGTTCTTGTTCACAAATAGCTAAATTAAACCGGTAATAAATTTCTGCAAAAGAAACAACTAAGAATGCAATATCTTGAAACAACTTGTTAATAATTTAAATGCACTCATCGCAAAGCTTTACGATAGCCGTTCGTTTATGAAATCAGCCGATGGTTTATCGATTCTCAAGCAAATGCCAAACTTCATCAAGATTAGTTGCAATATGTAACATCTAGGGCTAAAACCATAAAATAGGAGAAATATATGTATGGTAGTTATACGCAAATCTAATCCGAATTAATCAGTAGCGTTCAGCTTGTCCAAAAAATTATGTTCGTGCTAAATTTCATTAAGATTGGATGTAAGATGCGGCAATATCCAAATCTGATTTACTTCAATTTCAATAGCGTCCGTTCTTTATCCAAAGAACGTACTTTTGCCTAATTTTATGAAGTCGAATCACCTAATGATGCTACAATATTTTTGGTAGTTACAAACATTTGCCATGAAACTAACTTATGATAACCTGTTTCACCGAGAGGACCCTAATCCTCTATATATAGATGCTAGATTATTCACTCAAATTGCATGTTTATATTTTAATCTACAGAAGTTCAAAATTAACATCAATCTTAACATCAACCGAAACAAGCCTCTTACAAAAAACAGCAGTCGGAATTCTGAATGAAGTACAAAAGACATACGATACATAGAAAATACCCAATTTCTAATTGTTCGCTAAGACTGCTTACCTTAATACTGCCGACGTGGTTTGTTTCTGTGATGCTGTGCAATGAAAAACGTTTTCATTACAACATTAAAAAATTTAGCATATGGTAACCTTTCTGTCATCCATAATATTTCATACTCTGAACTTCTGAATGTGCAGTAAAGACAAGAAATTTCACGGCAGTCGGTTAAGTGAACCAGCGGCAATGCTTCGTCAAAGGACTATCACCCTCGTAAACAGTTGCCGCTACACCATCAAGAAATACTAACCACAAACTAGACGCGCAAGTGCATTTGTTTACCTGTGTGTGTACCCATAGATAATGAAAGACCGTATGGAGGTGCAGTTAGTTTTGCCGTAGTTGTACAGAACCTATCTGAGGTACCTCTGTCTTATAAATATATTTTAAGTAGTGTACTTATTTAAAATTAAAATGCGACGTTTTTTATAACATAGTTTAATCACTATATATATGAATGTAAGTTACAATATTCTAAAAACTTCAATCCGATTTCGGCTCGGCAAGTATAAATACTTAGAACTTATGTAGTAGCCGTGTTCTTTTTAGGTAACTAGCTTAGTTACCTAGTTAGTAAGCAATATGGTATTCTGGCAACATTGTAATTCAAAAGCCCAAAATAAGGTTGATAACAAAAAAAAGGCAAAGCAAATTGTGAAAAACCAATTTAGTTAGTTCGTATAGATAGTTTCTTGTTAAGTAAGCATTTTTTTCGTTCAGTACAGAATTAAAAGTTAACTCCAGACAAGGACAAGTAAGAACCAGAATTATTTAATATGTATTTAAACCCTGGTACTAACATCGTGAAAAACTTAGACATGTATATCGCTTAGGAAATGAATCATAAATGAGGGTTTGTCAAGATTTTTTTCAATTTTTACTTTTAGTTTAAGATTTCTTCACATTAAAAGGCGAACTTAGTAGCGGGCCTAAGATAATTATTTTAAGTCAAAATTTTTAGACCCTTTTAATAAAATTACTAATTCACGTTTGAAAAAAATGTTGACTCAAATTTGACCTCTGAAAACACCATGAAGGGTCATAGCTAGATCAAAAATTGTGTAAGAGAAAAATATTTGCCTGTATGTTTGCAACACAAATGCTTAAGGTGTACTTTCCGAAAGTCGGATGGCTTACGAGTTATAGCTCATCAAACCTTGCAATTAGTTTTACTTCATTTTTAAAGCTAAAAGTCATGACGGAATGGCCGGTTTCCATCCGATTGAAAATTTTTTTGCAGGGATATTATATTTGATGCCCAATATACAAGAAAATGAGCGAGAACCGGAAAAATTACACTTTTTTGTTTTATGGGCGCTCTAGTGTACATGTATACCAAAACAGATGTTCCTTACTTCAACAGCATTATGTAAATATTTCAAGACAATTTTAATTCTATTAACAAAGCAGCTGTCCTGGGCCGTATTGCTTGTCCCTGTGTACATGAACATTCATAACTGTAGTTGCGGATAATCCTTGTTCTTGTTCACAAATAGCTATATTAAACCGGTAATAAGTTTCTGGAAAAGAAACATCTTAGAATGCAATATCTTGAAACAACTTGTTAATGGTTTAAATGCACTCATCGCAAAGCTTTACGATAGCCCTTTTTTTGTTTATGAAATCAGCCGATTGTGTATCGACTCTCAAGCAAATGCCAAACTTCTGCATGATTAGTTGCAATATGTAACTTCTATAGCTAAAACCATAAAATAGGAGAAATATATGTATGGTAGCTATATACAAATCTAATCCGGTTTTATCAACAGCGTTCGGCTTGTCCCAAAATATATGTTCGTGCTAAATTTCATTAAGATTGGATGTAAGATGCGGCAATATCCAAATCTGATTTACTTCAATTTCAATAGCGTCCGTTCTTTATCCAAAAAACGTACTTTTGCCTAATTTTATGAAGTCGAATCACCTAATGATTCGTAGTCTAGCTAAAATATTTTTGGTAGTTACAAACATTTGCCATGAAACTAACTTATGATAACCTGTTTCACAGAGAGGACCCTAATCCTCTATATATAGATGATACATTATTCACTCAAATTGCAAGTTCATATTTTAATCTACAGAAGTTCAAAATTAAAATCAATCTTAACCTCAACCGTAGCAAGCCTCTTATACAAAACAGCCGTCGGAATACTGAATGAAGTACAAAAGACACGATACGTAGAAGATACCCAATTTCTAATTGTTCGCTAAGACTGCGTACCTCAATACTGCCGAAGTGGTTGAGTTTGTTTCTGTGATGCTGTGCATTAAAAAACGTTTTCATTACAACATTAAAAAATTTAGCATATGTAACCATTCTGTCATCCACAATATTTTATACTCTGAACTTCTGAATGTGCAGTAAAGACAAGCAATTTCACGGCAGTCGGTTATGTGTACCAGCAGCAATGCTTCGTCAAAGGACTATCACCCTGGTAAACAGTTGCCGCTACACCATCAACAAAAACTAACCACAAACTAGTTTATAAACTAGACGCGCAAGTGCATTTGTTTACCTGTGTACCCATAAATAATGAAAGACCGTTTGGAGGTGCAGTTAGTTTTACCGTCGTTGTACAGACGCTATCTGAGGTACCTCTGTCTTATAAATATATTTTAAGTAGTGTACTCATTTAAAATTTAAATGCGACTATATATATGAATGTAAGTTACAATATTCTAAAAACTTAGATCCGATTTCGGATTGGCAAGTATGAATACTTAAACTTTATGTAGTAGCCATGTTCTTTTTAGGTAACTAGATTAGTTACCTAGTTAGTTAGCAATATGGTATTCTGGCAACATTCCACAACATTGTAAATCAAAAGCCCAAAAAAAGGTTGTTAACAAACAAAAAAAGGCAAAGCAAATTATGAAAAACCAATTTAGTTACTTCGTATAGATAGTTTCTTGTTTAGTAAGCATTTTTTCGTTCGTACAGCTTATAAAGTTAATTCCAGACAAGGACAAGTAAAAACCATAATGATTTTATATGTATTTAAACCCTGGTACTAACATCGTGAAAAACTTAGACATGTATATCGCTTAGGAAATGCCTCATAAATGACGGTTTGTAAAGATTTTTTTCAATTTTTACTTTTAGTTTAAGATTTCTTCACATTAAAAGGCGAACTTAGTAGCGGGCTTAAGATAATTATTTTGAGTCAAAATTTTTTAGACCCTTATAATAAAATTACTAATTCACGTTTGAAAAAAATGTTGACTCAAATTTGACGTTTGACCTCTGAAAACACCATGAAGGGTCATAGCTAGATCAAAAATTGTGTAAGATAAAAATGTTTGCCTGTATGTTTGCAACACAAATGCTTAAGGTGTATATTCCGAAAGTCGCCTGGCTTACGAGTTATAGCTCATCAAACCTTGCAACTAGTTTTACTCCATTTTTAGGGCTAAAAGTGTTGACGGAATGGCCGGTTTCCATCCGATTAAAATTTTTTTTGCAGGGATATTATATTTGATGCCCAATATACAAGAAAATGAGCGAGGACCGGAAAAATTACACTTTTTGTTTTATGGGCGCTCTAGTTTACATGTATACCAAAACATATGTTCCTTACTTCAACAGCATTATGTTAATATTTCAAGGCAAATTTAATTCTATTAACAAAGCAGCTGTCCTGCGCCGTATTGTACATGAACATTCATAACTGTAGTTGCGGACAATCCTTGTTCTTGTTCACAAATAGCTAAATTAAACCGGTAATAAGTTACTGGAAAAGAAACAACTAAGAATGCAATATCTTGAAACAACTTGTTAATGATTTAAATGCACTCATCGCAAAGCATTACGATAACCCTTTTTTGTTTATGAAATCAGCCGATGGTTTATCGACTCTCAAGCAAATGCCAAACTTCATCAAGATTAGTTGCAATATGTAACTTCTAGAGCTAAAACCATAAAATAGGAGAAATATATGTATGGTAGCTATATACAAATTTAATCCGATTTTATCACTAGCGTTCAGCTTGTCCCAAAAAATATGTTCGTGCTAAATTTTATTAATATTGGATGTAAGATGCGGCAATATCCAAATCTGATTTACTTCAATTTCAATAGCGTCCATTCTTTATGAAGTCGAATCACCTAATGATTCGAAGTCTGGCTAAAATATTTTTGGTAGTTACAAACTTTTGCCATGAAACAGATAACCTGTTTCGCCGAGAGGAACTTTACCCCTATATATAGATGCTAGATTATTCACCCAAATTGCAAGTTCATATATTAATCTACAGAAGTTCAAAATTAACATCAATCTTAACCTCAATCGTAACAAGCCTCTTATACAAAACAGCCGTCGGAATACTGAATGAAGTACAAAAGACACGATACGTAGAAGATACCCAATTTCTAATTGTTCGCTAAGACTGCTTACCTCAATACTGCCGAAGTGGTTGAGTTTGTTTCTGTGATGCTGTGCAATGAAAAACGTTTTCATTACATCATTAAAAAATTTAGCATATGGTAACCTTTCTGTCATCCACAATATTTTATACTCTGAACTTCTGAATGTGCAGTAAAGATAGAAACTGGGTTTGGCCCATTAGATTTTAAAAATAATTTGCATTGGAGTTTATGAGAAAATGTTATTAGCTTTTTTGGCTAAGGAAAGTTAATATCCTGCACAACTCTGTAGCAAAGTGTATTATGTAGTATAATTGCGTGCTCACGGTAGTCGAACGAAATTCAGACACTCACTTTCCACTATAATTGGGTTTATGTATCTTGCTCGATTCGGTTCGACTGGCATCACATTATAACGTAAGAATAGACAAACTGCATTGTTGTCATTTTAACAATTTTTGAAATTGCTTTCAAAAACCTTAATATTTTTGTAAATATTTTATAATTAATTAATTATAATTAAACTGCCTAAAGCTGCTGTGACAAAGAGCAAACAAAGGACAATTATCAATATATGTTCACAAAAAAATAAATATGTGACGAGCAAAATAGAAAGGGACCTAAGGGTAAAAACCAGTTTTGTTCAGGAGAGCCATTTTAAAATTTAAATACGTGTATCTTTGGTGTACCATCACTTTCATAAAACGCGCATATCTCTGGGAGGGAACACTTTTGGGCATGGAATCGGTCTCTTTCGATGCCCAGATGTTGTCCACATCAAAAAAAGTGAAAATTGATTGATTTACCCTTAGGTCCCTTTCTCTATGCGCTGTCACATGTGTTAATAATAATTGTGCACAATTCGCCTTTGTGGGTTGCTATTTTGTTGGTGGCTGCCGCATTGCTGGTAGCTGCTGCTGCGTTAGTAGCCGCTAGTGGTTTGTTGGTAGCTGCTGGTGTGTTGGTACCTGGTGGATTATTACTGGATTTTCATAGTTTGCTTCTTTGCTTAGTTGGTATGACCACCGCGACGGTTTTGCTAATCCTTCGCGGTGACTCCACCAAGTCCTTAATACATTTTTAAAAGCTTGCCTCCGACTTTCAGGTAAACGAACTAATAAAACAAGTGACTGGTTTTGACAGTTCAGTACTACTAAATTAGAGCGAAGAGGGTTATATAAACCAAAGTTTGTACTGAAAAGCTTACGTTTTAGAGTAACTTAGTGTTTGTTCGACTGAGGCAGGGTTGATAACCCGAAATCAGCGTTTGGCACTTGACAAAAAGCAGTCATTCGAGCACAGTGAAAAGACCATAATTCAGTTTCATGGCATTTGTAGTAACTCTTAATATATTTCAACAACCCTCATCTTTCAGAAAACCGATCGAAATGTAATCACTTGCTGATTCCATTTAACGATGTCTGTCTGTCCGTCCATCTATCTGAAGCTTATAATCAAGCTACATGTCGCAATTGTTGTTCCATTTTTATGATATTTGGCAGAAATAAGTTTTTTGGACCAAGAAAGGACGCTATTGAAAGTAAAGAAAATCGAATTACATTAAGAAACAGTTTCCACATACATGTTCATTAGATTTTTAGCTTTTAGATCTACAATGCAGATATTATCTTCCATGTAGATAAAAATAGAAGTCGGTTCAGATTAAGGTATTGCTCCCTCACATATGTTCAACCGACTTCTACAAAGTAGTAGGGAGATACGGGGACTGGATAATGATTGACAGGTCAAAGCACATTAATCAAGTTTAATGAGCTTTGGTATAGAAAATCCTATATAATTAATTTTTATTAGCTTTGATATGAATACGTGATGTGACTTTTTTTATTTGGTAATAGGAAATCCTTTGAGGTTTTCAGCTAGTCCAAGATAATTAATTTTTATTACCTTGGGAATGAGTACGTAATGTGACCTTTATTATTTGGGTATAGGAAAATCCAATGTGGTTTTCAGATAGTCCAAGATAAATAATTTGTATTAGCTTGGTATGAATACGTGATGTCACCCCCTTTTTATTTGGATATATAGGGAGAGAGATAATAAATTTTTATTATCTTGTGTATGGGGAACGTGATGTGACTTGATATGGTGTGTGTGATTTGATATGGTGTATGATTAAACATCGAGTGAAGTCATTGCTTCAGCGATCGTCATAGTTATGAGCATTTCTTTCGAATATTTCCGTCAACACGGTGCTTGTGGAAGTATGTGGTATCTTAGCGATCGTTTATTCTCTTTGTTAAAATTCGTCAATCTTCTGAGCCTTTCTTTGGAATTTTTCCGTCAACATGGTGCTTGTGTTTAGAAGTTTTCAAGTTATTGTTTTAGAGTTGCACGTGTTCATATGTTTTGTCGTCATTGTTTTTTATGAACATTATTTTTCTTTTTTGCCGTCTGATAGAAAATCCTTTATGCCCATGTTGTATGTGTGTGCTAGAGTTATGTTGTGTTCGTTTTGATATTTCAGAGATTTTTCTTTTCAATTTCAATTCGTTATAGTACTGAACCTTTCTTTGGAAATTTTCCGTCAGAAATGCTTGTGTGGTGTAGGGGTACGCGCTTGTCTTTTCTATCGTTATTGTTTTGATAACCCTGCCGCTAGAATTATATACTTTTTGGGTTTGACAGTATGTTTCCCTGTTTTGATTTTCAAGTGGCAGTGTACTTGATTTTGAATGTATGTGAAAATTGTGAATGTATGCCTTGGACATCTCAAACGAAACCAATCAGTATTTTGTCTAAAATTAACTAGGAAACATGTCTTTAAGCAACGAGTCAGGATTTTTCAGTGAAGAGTTTAGATTTAGTAACGAATTCGTAAGTCGAGGATTCATCGTCATGTACGACGACGAAAGTGTAGAAGAGCTAGGGGTTTTAATTGAAAAAAAAAAAAAAAAAAAAATATATATATATATATATATATATATATATATATATATATATATATATATATATATATATATATATATATATATATATATATATATATATATATATATATATATATATATATATATATATATATATATATATATATATATATATATATATATATATATATATATATATATATATATATATATATATATATATATATATATATATATATATATATATATATATATATATATATATATATAAAGGGTGGCCCAAGAAGAGCGCAATTTTTAAATGACTGATGCAGCAATTTAATTGTTTCTCTGGCTGTATGACATGTGGCGCCGTCTTGTTGGAACCACATGCCCTCCACATTCATTTCTTCAATTCTAGGCAAGAAAAAACTGGTTATCATTTCACAATACCAAACACCATTGACTGTTTGCACTTGACCTTCCTCATTTTCATAAAAAAAAGGTCCAATGATTCCTCCAGTCCAAAAACCACACCACACAGTGACACGTTGAGGATGCATTTGCTTCTCGTGAATCACTCGAGGATTTTCCGCACCCCAAATGCGACAATTCTGCCTATTGACGAAGCCATCAAGATGAAAGTGGGCCTCGTCACTGAAGATGATTTTATCGGCAAAATCAGCATTTTCATGTTGTCTCTCCAATACCCAATTAACGAACTCCCTTCGCAGTCCATGGTCAGCTGGCTTCAGTTCCTGAGTCAATTGAATTTTGTATGCATGAAGATGCAAATCTTTCGTCAAAATTCGCTGCAAAGTGGATTTGGAGACACCAATTTGCTGAGCTCGGTGTCGAATTGAGGTGGATGGAGTTTGAGCGACATCATCACGTACAGCTGCGACATTTTCGGTCGATCGACCTGGTCGATGGCGCGTTGTTGTCTTAACATCACTAACAGACCCAGTTTCGGCAAATTTATCCATTAATCTCTTTACAGTTGACTCTTTTGGAGCATTATTGTGACCCCAAATTGATCGCAATTTGCGAACTGTAGCCGCAAAACTTTCACCATTTTGGTAAAACAATTTCACAATGGGAATGCGTTGTTCATTCGTGTAGCGCACCATTTTTACTAACCTCGTACCTTCTACTAACAAACAATAACAATTGTTCAAATGTCATAAAACTCCTCCGCCCAATATGAAAGGAATTACATTATTTTGCAGGTAAATATTAAATTTCATCCATCGAACCTTTTCGATACAAGTGGTCATAAATTAAACAACATAATTATCATATGCATTCAGTTTCATGTCACAGGATAATCGAAATTATCACCTGCGACAGACTAGAGAAAATTTAAACAGTCCGACAGCCCACAGTGCACCTTTCAAACGTGACACAAGGTCACAAGCCACAATTTTCACATACATTCAAAATCAAGTACATTATCACTTGAAAATCAAAACAGGGAAACAAACTGTCAAACCCAAAAAAATATAGTTCTAGCGACAGGGTTATCAAAACAATGACGATAGAAAAGACGAGCGCGTACCCCTACACCACACAAGCATTTCTGACGGAAAATTTCCAAAGAAAGGTTCAGTACTATAACGAATTGAAATTGAAAGAAAAATCAAAGATATCTGAAATATCAAAACGAACACAACATAACTCTAGCACACACATACAACATGGGCATAAGGGATTTTCTATCAGACGGCAAAAAAGAAAAATAATGTTCATAAAAAACAATGACGACAAAACATATGAACACGTGCAACTCTAAAACAATAACTTGAAAACTTCCAAACACAAGCACCATGTTGACGGAAAAATTCCAAAGAAAGACTCAGAAGATTGACGAATTTTAACAAAGAGAAATGAACGATCGCTAAGATACCAAAGAAAGGCTCATAACTATGACGATCGCTGAAGCAATGACTTCACTTTATGTTTAATCATACACCATATCAAATCACACACACCATATCAAGTCACATCACTTTCCCCATACACAAGATAATAAAAATTTATTATCTATCTCCCTATATATCCAAATAAAAAGGGGGTGACATCACGTATTCATACCAAGCTAATAAAAATTAATTATCTTGGACTATCTGAAAACCACATTGGATTTTCCTATACCCAAATAATAAAGGTTACATCACTTACTCATTCCCAAGGTAATAAAACTTAATTATCTTGGACTAGCTGAAAACCACATAGGATTTCATATTACCAAATAAAAAAAAGTCACAACACGTATTCATATCAAAGCTAATAAAAATTAATTATATAGGATTTTTAATGTGCTTTGACCTGTCAATCATTATCCAGTCCCCGTATCTCCCTACTACTTTGTAGAAGTCGGTTGAACATATGTGAGGGAGCAATACCTTAATCTGAACCGACTTCTATTTTTATCTACATGGAAGATAATATCTGCATGGTATTTCTAAAAGCTAAAAATCTAATGAACATGTATGTGGAAACTGTTTCTTAATGTAATTCGATTTTCTTTACTTTCAATAGCGTCCTTTCTTGGTCCAAAAAACTTATTTCTGCCAAATATCATAAAAATGGAACAACAATTGCGACATGTAGCTTGATTATAAGCTTCAGATAGATGGACGGACAGACAGACATCGTTAAATGGAATCAGCAAGTGATTACATTTCGATCGGTTTTCTGAAAGATGAGGGTTGTTAAAATATATTAAGAGTTACTACAAATGCCATGAAACTGAATTATGGTCTTTTCACTGTGCTCGAATGACTGCTTTTTGTCAAGTGCTAAACGCTGATTTCGGGTTATCAACCCTGCCTCAGTCGAACGAACACTAAGTTACTCTAAAACGTAAGCTTTTCAGTACAAACTTTGGTTTATATAACCCTCTTCGCTCTAATTTAGTAGTACAGAACTGTCAAAACCAGTCACTTGTTTTATTAGTTCGTTTGCCTGAAAGTCGGAGGCAAGCTTTTAAAAATGTATTAAGGACTTGGTGGAGTCACCGCGAAGGATTAGCAAAACCATCGCGGTGGTCATACCAACTAAGCAAAGCAGCAAACTATGAAAAAAAAATCCAGTAATAATCCACCAGGTACCAACACACCAGCAGCTACCAACAAACCACTAGCGGCTACTAACGCACTAGCAGCTACCAACAATGCGGCAGCCACCAACAAAATAGCAACCCACAATGGCGAATTGTGCACAATTATTATTAACACATGTGACAGCGCATAGAGAAAGGGACCGAAGGGTAAATCAATCAATTTTCACTTTTTTTGATATGGACAACATATATATATATATATATATATATATATATATATATATATATATATATATATATATATATATATATATATATATATATATATATATATATATATATATATATTGGGACATGTAGCTTGATTATAAGCTTCAGATAGATGGACGGACAGGCAGACATCGTTAAATGGAATCAGCAAGTGATTACATTTCGATCGGTTTTCTTAAAGATGAGGGTTGTTGAAATATATTAAGAGTTACTACAAATGCCATGAAACTGAATTATGGTATTTTCACTGTGCTCGAATGACTGCTTTTTGTCAAGTGCTAAACACTGATTTCGGGTTATCAACCCTGCCTCAGTCGAACGAACACTAAGTTACTCTAAAACGTAAGCTTTTCAGTACAAACTTTGGTTTATATCCCTCTTCGCTCTAATTTAGTAGTACTGAACTGTCAAAACCAGTCACTTGTTTTATTAGTTCGTTTGCCTGAAAGTCGGAGGCAAGCTTTTAAAAATGTATTAAGGACTTGGTGGAGTCAGCGCGAAGGATTAGCAAAACCGCCGCGGTGGTCATACCAACTAAGCAAAGCAGCAAACTATGAAGAAAAAATCCAGTAATAATCCACCAGGATATATATATATATATATATATATATAAATATATATATATATATATATATATATATATATATATATATATATATATATATATATATATATATATTATATATATATATATATATATATATATATATATATATATATATATATATATATATATATATATATATATATATATATATATATATATATATATATATATATATATATATATATATATATAAACCCCTCAGCTTCCAGGAAATTTATAATACCCATTGCAATACCAATTCCTCTTCCATCTTCAGGTGTGAAATATCCAATATAACAAGAATTTGGTTCTTTTACAATAGTAATGTGCTCTTCTATCACTTTGATATTTCGGGGTTTGCCATTAACAAATGTTTGTTTTAAAGTTCATTCTCTTTTGCTATTAAAAGAAATGCATTTAAGCAAATCATTGCATGTGATTGAATTCAAAGCTTTGAGTCTGGCTTTACCACGTTCACGACGAATTGTATGCTGGTCAAGTATAATGTGTGGAATGTTTAAATCCTTTAAAAGGTTTGACGACAGCAATGCTCCAAAGCGATTTGATACCCCAGCACAATCCAAAGCTGCACTATATGTCGGCAGAGATATTTCTGTTACATTACGATGTTCTATTGGAATTTCAATTTCAACTTGTTAATGATTTAAATGCACTCATCGCAAAGCTTTACGATAGCCCTTTTTTGTTTATGAAATCAGCCGATGGTTTATCGACTCTCAAGCAAATGCCAAACTCCATCAAGATTAGTTGCAATATGAAACTTCTAGAGCTAAAACAATAAAATAGGAGAAATATATGTATGGTAGCTATATACAAATCTAATCCGATTTTATCAATAGCGTTCAGCTTGTCCCAAAAAATATGTTCGTGCTAAATTTCATTAAGATTGGATGTAAGATGCGGCAATATCCAAATCTGATTTACTTCAATTTCAATAGCGTCCATTCTTTATGAAGTCGAATCACCTAATGATTCGAAGTCTAGCTAAAATATTTTTGGTAGTTACAATCATTATCCATGAAACTGACTTATGATAACCTGTTTTACAGAGAGGACCCTAACCCCTATATATAGATGCTAGATTATTCACTCAAATTGCAAGTTCATATTTTAATCTACAAAATTTCAAAATTAATATCAACCTCAACCGTAACAAGCCTCTTATACAAAACAGCCGTCGGAATACTGAATGAAGTACAAAAGACATACGATACATCGAAAATACCCAATTTCTAATTGTTGCAATATGTAACTTCTAGAGCTAAAACCATAAAATAGGAGAAATATATGTATGGTAGCTATATACAAATCTTATCCGATTTTATCAATAGCGTTCAGCTTGTCCCAAAAAATATGTTCGTGCTAAATTTCATTAAGATTGGATGTAAGATGCGGCAATATCCAAATCTGATTTACTTCAATTTCAATAGCGTCCGTTCTTTATCCAAAAAACGTACTTTTGCCTAATTTTATGAAGTCGAATCACCTAATGATTCGAAGTCTACCTAAAATATTTTTGTTAGTTACAAACATTTGCCATGAAACTGACTTATGATAACCTGTTTCACAGAGAGGACCCTAACCCCTATATATAGATGCTAGATTATTCACCCAAATTGCAAGTTCATATTTTAATCTACAGAAGTTCAAAATTAACATCAATCTTAACCTCAACTGCAGTAAAGATAGAAACTGGGTTTGGCCCATTAGATTTTAAAAATAATTTGCATTGGAGTTTATGAGAAAATGTTAGTAGCTTTTTTAGCTAAGGAAAGTTAATATCCTGCACAACTCAGTCCATTGCATTTTAAGGAAGATGAGTGGAACGAGCTTTTTAAATCTCGGTCGAAAAGAGAATGTCATTGAACGATTGAAAATTTTTTGTAGTCAGGAGAAAGTTTTATTTCGTTGGATAATGAACCGTTTGTAGAATCTAGTTCAGGTGGTTCTGGCTGTTTAATGAAAACTGACAGTGTATGCAGTGAAGGAGATTTGACAATACATGCTTTACGATCAAGCGACATCGAAGAAATTGAAATTCCAATAGAACATCGTAATGTAACAGAAATATCTCTGCCGACATATAGTGCAGCTTTGGATTGTGCTGGGGTATCAAATCGCTTTGGAGCATTGCTGTCGTCAAACCTTTTAAAGGATTTAAACATTCCACACATTATACTTGACCAGCATACAATTCGTCGTGAACGTGGTAAAGCCAGACTCAAAGCTTTGAATTCAATCACATGCAATGATTTGCTTAAATGCATTTCTTTTAATGGCAAAAGAGAATGAACTTTAAAACAAACATTTGTTAATGGCAAACCCCGAAATATCAAAGTGATAGAAGAGCACATTACTATTGTAAAAGAACCAAATTCTTGTTATATTGGATATTACACACCTGAAGATGGAAGAGGAGTTGGTATTGCAATGGGTATTATAATTTTCCTGGAAGCTGAGGGGTTTATATATATATATATATATATATATATATATATATATATATATATATATATATATATATATATATATATATATATATATATATATATATATATATATATATATCCTGGTGGATTATTACTGGATTTTTTCTTCATAGTTTGCTGCTTTGCTTAGTTGGTATGACCACCTCGACGGTTTTGCTAATCCTTCGCGGTGACTCCACCAAGTCCTTAATACATTTTTAAAAGCTTGCCTCCGACTTTCAGGCAAACGAACTAATAAAACAAGTGACTGGTTTTGACAGTTCAGTACTACTAAATTAGAGCGAAGAGGGATATAAACCAAAGTTTGTACTGAAAAGCTTACGTTTTATTGTAACTTAGTGTTCGTTCGACTGAGGCAGGGTTGATAACCCGAAATCAGTGTTTAGCACTTGACAAAAAGCAGTCATTCGAGCACAGTGAAAGTGAAAAGACCATAATTCAGTTTCATGGCATTTGTAGTAACTCTTAATATATTTCAACAACCCTCATCTTTAAGAAAACCGATCGAAATGTAATCACTTGCTGATTCCATTTAACGATGTCTGCCTGTCCGTCCATCTATTTGAAGCTTATAATCAAGCTACATGTCCCAATATATTTATATATATATATATATATATATATATATATATATATATATATATATATATATATATATATATATATATATATATATATATATATATATATATATATATATATATATATATATATATATATTATATATATATATATATATATATATATTATATATATATATATATATATATATATATATATATATATAATATATATATATATATATATATATATATATATATATTAGGCCGGGTCGAATTTTTTTTCGCATAAAGCGGATAGCAAAAGCGAAAACTACAGAAAATTCTAAGAAAGTTTTGCCAAGAAACCATGGGTCTAAAATTAATTCCCAGTTCGCGCAGAGCGACTTTAGATTTTGAGGTCATACTTATTAAATTGTACTCAAAAGCCTATAGTTTTAAAAATAACAGCATGCCATGCAATTAATGCAATAATAGCAGGCTTTTTAACTTATTTGAAAAAAGCAATCGTACGGTACTCTTACCACACAAGTGGTCTGCGTTGAATAAACAATAGTGTGTTCTAAGCAAGCAGACTCTTACGTTTATACGTGACAACTAGTTCACCATCAGCGAATTTAAAAACTTTGGCAACTTACAATGAAAGTTTACGTACCGTTGTACTTTAACATTAAGTTCTACAACTCAGTTGTATACGCAGTCTCTTGTTTTTTAAATTTATACAGTCCACGCGATATTTACCACCAACGCTGCGAGAAATTGCTAACACTGTAATCCGAAATAATTCATACTTCGCTCATCCTGAAAATATCTTACTAGCAATGCTTTATGATAAGAGAAAAGATGTTCGCGAAAGAGCCATATAAAAGATACTACATTATCGTGATAAAGTTTGTGATCCGACTAATCTAAGGGTTTATGATAAAAAGTACGCAATAAATTTTGAATGCTCAGACTACTTTGATCTGGTTGACCTAGATGATGACAGTGTTTTGTCTGAGCCTCCATTCTCAGCAAACATTCCATACGAACACTTGTTGCAGTTTATTGAGTCTGATGATCCGCCGCTTCCTGACCCAGGGATTCCATGTCATACCCAAGCAACTGAGCGTTGTGTACAGCTTCTGGCAACAGTTTCCCGACGCGCTATCGCAAAGAATAGAGACGATATCATGGCCGTAACTATAGAAAGTCGTACTACAAAACCACGCATGGAATCCAAAAAAAAACTTTAAAACCTAAAAAAACTAAAACTAAAAAAGATTCCAGTCATCAGCAAAAAAAAACCAATGTCTGTAACTTGCACCACAAAAACATTTAATTTTTTGAAAACTTAATTACAATAATAAAATTTTATTTTCGATCCACCGTATTTTCCACAATTTTAGCATTTTTTTTAAAAACTATGGGAATATCTGTATGCTGCATACATAGAAGCACAAACTTTCGTTATAATCGAAGAAACCAATCACAATTCCGGATCGCTTCTTATGAAAGTATAGGTTTTTGAGTACAATTTAATAAGTATGAACTCAAAATCTATAGTCGCTCTGCGCGAACTAGGAATTAATATTAGACCCATGGTTTCTTGGCAAAACTTTCTTAGAAATTTCTGTAGTTTTCGCTTTTGCTATCCGCTTTGTTGGTTTTTTACCACCCATACAAATCGACCCGCCCTAATATATATATATATATATATATCACGATATCGTTTAGTCAAACATTCTATTTTTTTTACGAATTGACGGTCTGTTTATTATTGGAATATGTGTACTTTGCCATACTTTTACAATGTCATTAATTGCACAGCTGTAAACTTTGGAAAGTCGCCTTTTCGGAGGAATCACAAAATCTGTATGAATTTTTATATTAGAATTCGATATATAGTTTATCCAATGAGGAATTTGGATATCCTGAAGCACTGGGGAAATTTTCAGAAAGTTCTGCCATGTTATGCAAGCCAGAGGAGTAAGTCCGTCGTCCCATCCAACTTTATCTAACCAAATTTGTTGCATAATGACTTTTGCGGAATATCTTAAACTCTAGAAAGAGTCGAAAGATTCTATGACTGGTTCCGAACGACAAGTCATATTCGAGAATTGACGTATTCTCGTGTCAAACGTGCAGAGAGATTAAACCCTCAAATCAAAAGCTAATGCCAGAAATAGGGCAAGAAGTAAAACAAGACAGAACATTCCAAAAAATGTATATATATATATATATATATATATATATATATATATATATATATATATATATATATATATATATATAATATATATATATATATATATATATATATATATATATATATATATATATATATATATATAATATATATATATATATATATATATATATATATATATATATATATATATATATATATATATATATATATATATATATATATATATATATATATATATATATATATATATATATATATATGTATATATATATATATATATATATATATATATATATATATATATATATATATATATATATATATATATATATATATATATATATATATATATATATATATATATATATATATATATATATATATATATATATATACATATTGCCTTCAATAACATTTTATGAACAGACATATGTATGTGTACATACATATGTATAAATGAATGTATGTATGTGTATTCCTGGGATGGAAAGCATGGATTGTGAGGCCTGGCATTAGCTCTGGTACAGATTTCGGGTTTTTTTTTGGTTTCATTTTTCATTGTTAAATCCGGCGGTGATATATTATATACACAGTAGGGTTAGTCATTTTTTTAGATTCAAAATCTGTGGAAATATATAGCATATAGGGCAGGCAAAAACAAGCAGAATTGCGTTTTTACTTTTTCGAAATTGTGAAAAAACGTTCCGCACAAAATGCAATTACTTTAGCTCAAAACCAACTTTTTTATTTGAATTTTTTTGTGATTTTTAAAATTTGATAATATTTTTTTTAAAAATTTTTTTTTATACTTTTTTTTAATTAATTTTGATAAATTTTTAATAAAATGTAATTTGATCCAAAATAAGTCATTTATTTTTCGAGATATATCGATTGTAATATATGCAATATTATTTTTTTAATAAAATTGAAGATATTATGCAATAATGTTAATAAGATTAAAATTTTATTTAAAGTAACGCCTTAGAATAATAACATTTATAATAAATTACTAAAATGCAGTAGCACTTTCTACTACTTAAATTCAACAAGATATATAAAAGGAAACATGAGAACAAAAGAGTATTTTTTTAAAAAGTTTAAATAAAATCTTAGCAAGAATACAATGGTCATTTATGGGTAATAAATTTTAAATTCAATGAATGTGTTGTTTTGCACAGTGGAAAAATATCTTGAACTACTTTTATGGCATTTTCAGCACATACGTTACTTCTCTGCTGCTTCGGAATTGCTGATTCTTCCTGAACCTATTGTCTTTGAAAGCACAGGTGAGCGTTTTTGAAAGGAAGTAAGGCTAGATTTAATTTTGAATAGTCATCGATTTTAAAACAATGATCGGAAAACCATATATCGAACCAGGTGCCAGATATAAACTCACAAATTGAATATAATTGCGTCCGATATTTTGGAATTAGTATAAATGCCAGTAGACCAAGAATTGCCCTAGAATTAAATTCAACAAGATATATAAAAAGAAACATGAGAACAAAAGAGTATTTTTTTAATAAGTTTAAATAAAATCTTAGCAAGAATACAATGGTCATATATGGGTAATAAATTTTAAATTCAATGAATGTGTTGTTTTGCACAGTGGAAAAATATCTTGAACTACTTTTATGGCTCTTTCAGCACATACGTTACTTCTCTGCTGCTTCGGAATTGCTGATTCTTCCTGAACCCAATGTCTTTGAAAGCACAGGTGAGCGTTTTTGAAAGGAAGTAAGGCTAGATTTAATTTTGAATAGTCATCGATTTTAAAACAATGATCGGAAAACCATATATCGAACCAGGTGCCAGATATATGAACTCACAAATTGAATATAATTGCGTCCGATATTTTGGAATTAGTATAAATGCCAGTAGACCAAGAATTGCCCTAGAATTCCATCGAGCGTTGCTTATTGGAGGTATAGACTTAAATGTTATACGAGGAAATTTTTGGTTTTTCAAATAATATTGAAATGACACACACAGCTCGTACAAATATTTCATAACATCCCGCCATTTAATTTTGTTAATATTTATTTCCTCTTTATTTTGTATGTAGCAACTTCTTAGGTGATCATAATTATTTATAATCTCGGAAACAAAAGGATATTCGATATTAGGGGAAGTTGTTTTTCCACCTAAAACTTCATCCATAATATGTCGTAATAATAAATCAAGTATATGGTGTTGGCAGCCAATATATTGCGGTGGAGGCAGTGAAAGAGATTTGCAGTGATTTTGCAACAATGACACAACACCGCCTTTTTTCCCAGTATTAACACTCGTTGTATCACATATAATCATTTTAATGGATTGAAATATATTATACTTTTCTAGCATTTCTCTAATGCCATTAAATATGGTTACAGCTTTTCCATTTTCAAGAACAAGCACTCCTAATTTTATTTCCTTCGTATCATTATTAAGAACTACAACTTGTATTACTTTTTTATTCATTTTTTTACCATCAAAATGTAGGGCCCAGTTTTCAAGTTTTAAATGTTCTTTGTTTGTCTCTACCTTTTGTTCAGCAAACTTAATGACGTGTCTGTAAATGGTTTTTGTGATGGCGTTGGTACGTCTACTCCTGATTCAGCCATTTTTTTTGCATATCATAGCTGCTTTATTTGAACTGACATTCGTATCAATTACCAAAAACGTCCCTATGTTTGAAGACAACTTGGGTATCTGTTTACTTGCAGTAGAAGAGTAATCTCTGTCATATGCTTTTGTATCATCGCACATTAAGTCTGTAGGAGAGTAATCTCTGTCATATGCTTTTGTATCATCGCACATTAAGTCTAAATCACAAAATGAACCCGGTGGTACTTCCAGTGTGCTTTGAAAATTCCTTTTTTTATAACACCTTTTTTATACGAGATATCAAACAATTTTTTAAATTTATTGGTGTCTTGCCGCCGCTTTAAAAATTTCTGATCATCAGTTATCAACTTAAGCACCTTGCCTCCAACGTTCTTTAATTCCATCGCTTTTTGATTTAGCTTAATCCATAACTTATTTAGTTCTTCAGATATAATTAGATTTTTTTTTTTTTAGATTTCTCAAGCACTTATCCTCTATATCTTTCAATTATAT
This sequence comes from Hydrotaea diabolus, assembly GCA_963513945.1. Lineage (NCBI taxonomy): Eukaryota > Metazoa > Arthropoda > Insecta > Diptera > Muscidae > Hydrotaea > Hydrotaea diabolus. The sequence continues at coordinate 4,296,714 of OY740722.1, read as the reverse complement.
TAATTTCTTTCGGAAATTCGTATAAATGGTATAGCGGCAAAACAGCTTTTTTTATTTCATTCGGTCTTTTTGCTTTAAAATTTTTGACCCAGTTATCACTGTTTTTTTTGACATTTTTGCAACTTTTTTTAAACGACGTGGCGACGTGAACACAAACTGTGAAAAAATAATTTAAAACTAAAAACGATATAAATTATGTATTATGACATTACTTCTGTATTGTCAAACTTTTATTAGAGCAACTCGTTTAAAATTTTTAAAACTGGGAAATGAAACCGAGTTGCAAATTTTAAAATCGATGTAGCTTAAAAACGAATGACAGATTTTTGATCAAATTGCATATTTGAAATCGATGCACTAAAACCAACTAAAAAAAATTATTTCCAAAAACAACTATTGCAGAAAAAAATTTCTCAAATTTAAAAATTTAAAAAAAAGTAAACTAAAAAAGTTTATTTTTAGCTAAAGTAATTGCATTTTGTGCGAAAGGTTTTTTTACAATTTCGAAAAAGTAAAAACGCAATTCTTATTATTTTTGCCTGCCCTACATGCCACAGATTTTTGATATTCGAAAAAAAATGAAAAAATGACTAACCCTAATACACAGTGGTGCTTATCATAATATGCGAACGGAAAAAGCGTAAAGTAGACAATATATATATATATATATATATATATATATATATATATATATATATATATATATATATATATATATATATATATATATATATATATATATATATATATATATATATATATATATATATATATATATATATATATATATATATATATATATATATATATATATATATATATATATATATATATATATATATATATATATATATATATATATATATATATATATATATATATATATATATATATATATATATATATATATATTAGGGCGGGTCGATTTGTATGGGTGGAAAAAACCAACAAAGCGGATAGCAAAAGCGAAAACTACAGAAATTTCTAAGAAAGTTTTGCCAAGAAACCATGGGTCTAATATTAATTCCTAGTTCGCGCAGAGCGACTATAGATTTTGAGTTCATACTTATTAAATTGTACTCAAAAACCTATACTTTCATAAGAAGCGATCCGGAATTGTGCTTGGTTTCTTCGATTATAACGAAAGTTTGTGCTTCTATGTACGCAGCATACAGATATTCCCATATTTTTTAAAAAAAAATGCTAAAATTGTGGAAAATACGGTGGATCGAAAATAAAATTTTATTATTGTAATTAAGTTTTCAAAAAATTAAATGTTTTTGTGGTGCAAGTTACAGACATTGGTTTTTTTTGCTGATGACTGGGAATCTTTTTTAGTTTTAGTTTTTTTAGGTTTTAAAGTTTTTTTTGGATTCCATGCGTGGTTTTGTAGTACGACTTTCTATAGTTACGGCCATGATATCGTCTCTATTCTTTGCGATAGCGCGTCGGGCAACTGTTGCCAGAAGCTGTACACAACGCTCAGTTGCTTGGGTATGACATGGAATCCCTGGGTCAGGAAGCGGCGGATCATCAGACTCAATAAACTGCAACAAGTGTTCGTATGGAATGTTTGCTGAGAATGGAGGCTCAGACAAAACACTGTCATCATCTAGGTCAACCAGATCAAAGTAGTCTGAGCATTCAAAATTTATTGCGTACTTTTTATCATAAACCCTTAGATTAGTCGGATCACAAACTTTATCACGATAATGTAGTATCTTTTATATGGCTCTTTCGCGAACATCTTTTCTCTTATCATAAAGCATTGCCAGTAAGATATTTTCAGGATGAGCGAAGTATGAATTATTTCGGATTACAGTGTTAACAATTTCTCGCAGCGTTGGTGGTAAATATCGCGTGGACTGTATAAATTTAAAAAACAAGAGACTGCCGTATACAACTGAGTTGTAGAACTTAATGTTAAAGTACAACGGTACGTAAACTTTCATTGTAAGTTGCCAAAGTTTTTAAATTTGCTGATGGTGAACTAGTTGTCACGTATAAACGTAAGAGTCTGCTTGCTTAGAACACACTATTGTTTATTCAACGCAGACCACTTGTGTGGTAAGAGTACCGTACGATTGCTTTTTTTTTGTTGTTTTTTGCTCAGCCACGTGAAAAAACAAATAAGTTAAAAAGCCTGCTATTATTGCATTAATTGCATGGCATGCTGTTATTTTTAAAACTATAGGCTTTTGAGTACAATTTAATAAGTATGACCTCAAAATCTAAAGTCGCTCTGCGCGAACTGGGAATTCATTTTACACCCATGGTTTCTTGGCAAAACTTTCTTAGAATTTTCTGTAGTTTTCGCTTTTGCTATCCGCTTTATGCGAAAAAAATTCGACCCGGCCTAATATATACATATTAATATATATATTGCCTTCAATAACATTTTATGAACAGACATATGTATGTGTACATACATATGTATAAATGAATGTATATATGTGTACACGATTTATATTCCTGGGATGGAAAGCATGGATTGTGAGGCCTGGCATTAGCTCTGGTTCAGATTTCGGGTTTTTTTTGGTTTCATTTTTCATTGTTAAATCCGGCGGTGATATATTATATACACAGTAGGGTTAGTCATTTTTTTAGATTCAAAATCTGTGGAATTGCGTTTTTACTTTTTCGAAATTGTGAAAAAACGTTCCGCACAAAATGCAATTACTTTAGCTCAAAACCAACTTTATTATTTGATTTTTTTTGTGATTTTTAAAATTTGATAATATTTTTTTTAAAAATTTTTTTTTATACTTTTTTTTTAATAAATTTTTAATAAAATGTAATTTGATCCAAAATATGTCATTTATTTTTCGAGATATATCGATTGTAAAATATGCAATATTATTTTTTTAATAAAATTGAAGATATTATGCAATAATGTTAATAAGATTAAAATTTTATTTAAAGTAACGCCTTAGAATAATAACATTTATAATAAATTACTAAAATGCAGTAGCATTTTCTACTACTTAAATTCAACAAGATATATAAAAAGAAACATGAGAACAAAAGAGTATTTTTTTAATAAGTTTAAATAAAATCTGGTCATGGTCATTTATGGGTAATAAATTTTAAATTCAATGAATGTGTTGTTTGCACAGTGGAAAAATATCTTGAACTACTTTTATGGCATTTTCAGCACATACGTTACTTCTCTGCTGCTTCGGAATTGCTGATTCTTCCTGAACCCAATGTCTTTGAAAGCACAGGTGAGCGTTTTTGAAAGGAAGTAAGGCTAGATTTAATTTTGAATAGTCATCGATTTTAAAACAATGATCGGAAAACCATATATCGAACCAGGTGCCAGATATAAACTCACAAATTGAATATAATTGCGTCCGATATTTTGGAATTAGTATAAATGCCAGTAGACCAAGAATTGCCCTAGAATTAAATTCAACAAGATATATAAAAAGAAACATGAGAACAAAAGAGTATTTTTTTAATAAGTTTAAATAAAATCTTAGCAAGAATACAATGGTCATTTATGGGTAATAAATTTTAAATTCAATGAATGTGTTGTTTTGCACAGTGGAAAAATATCTTGAACTACTTTTATGGCTCTTTCAGCACATACGTTACTTCTCTGCTGCTTCGGAATTGCTGATTCTTCCTGAACCCAATGTCTTTGAAAGCACAGGTGAGCGTTTTTGAAAGGAAGTAAGGCTAGATTTAATTTTGAATAGTCATCGATTTTAAAACAATGATCGGAAAACCATATATCGAACCAGGTGCCAGATATAAACTCACAAATTGAATATAATTGCGTCCGATATTTTGGAATTAGTATAAATGCCAGTAGACCAAGAATTGCCCTAGAATTCCATCGAGCGTTGCTTATTGGAGGTATAGACTTAAATGTTATACGAGGAAATTTTTGGTTTTTCAAATAATATTGAAATGACACACACAGCTCGTACAAATATTTCATAACATCCCGCCATTTAATTTTGTTAATATTTATTTCCTCTTTATTTTGTATGTAGCAACTTCTTAGGTGATCATAATTATTTATAATCTCGGAAACAAAAGGATATTCGATATTAGGGGAAGTTGTTTTTCCACCTAAAACTTCATCCATAATATGTCGTAATAATAAATCAAGTATATGGTGTTGGCAGCCAATATATTACGGTGGAGGCAGTGAAAGAGATTTGCAGTGATTTTGCAACAATGACACAACACCGCCTATTTTCCCAGTATTAACACTCGTTGTATCACATATAATCATTTTAATGGATTGAAATAAATTATACTTTTCTAGCATTTCTCTAATGCCATTAAATATGGTTAAAGCTTTTCCATTTTCAAGAACAAGCACTCCTAATTTTATTTCCTTCGTATCATTCTTAAGAACTACAACTTGTATTTCTTTTTTATTAATTTTTTTACCATCAAAATGTAGGGCCCAGTTTTCAAGTTTTAAATGTTCTTTGTTTGTCTCTACCTTTTGTTCAGCAAACTTAATGACGTGTCTGTAAATGGTTTTTTGTGATGGCGTTGGTACGTCTACTCCTGATTCAGCAATTTTTTTGCATATCATAGCTGCTTTATTTGAACTGACATTCGTATCAATTACCAAAAACGTCCCTATGTTTGAAGACAACTTGTGTATCTGTTTACTTGCAGTAGAAGAGTAATCTCTGTCATATGCTTTTGTATCATCGCACATTAAGTCTGTAGGAGAGTAATCTCTGTCATATGCTTTTGTATCATCGCACATTAAGTCTAAATCACAAAATGAACCCGGTGGTACTTCCAGTGTGCTTTGAAAATTCCATTTTTTATAACACTTTTTTTATACGAGATATCAAACAATTTTTCAAATTTATTGGTGTCTTGCCGCCGCTTTAAAAATTTCTGATAATCAGTTATCAACTTAAGCACCTTGCCTCCAACGTTCTTTAATTCCATCGCTTTTTGATTTAGCTTAGTCCATAACTTATTTAATTCTTCAGATATAATTAAAATTTTTTTTTTTAGATTTCTCAAGCACTAATCCTCTATATCTTTCAATTATATTGATTTCTTTCGGAAATTCGTATAAATGGTATAGCGGCAAAACAGCTTTTTTTTATTTCATTCGGTCTTTTTGCTTTAAAATTTTTGACCCAGTTATCACTGTTTTTTTTGACATTTTTGCAACTTTTTTTAAACGACATGGCGATGTGAACACAAACTATGAAAAAATAATTTAAAACTAAAAACGATATAAATTATGTATTATGACATTACTTCTGTATTGTCAAACTTTTATTAGAGCAACTCGTTTAAAATTTTTAAAACTGGGAAATGAAACCGAGTTGCAAATTTTAAAATCGATGTAGCTTAAAAACGAATGACAGATTTTTGATCAAATTGCATATTTGAAATCGATGCACTAAAACCAACTAAAAAAAATTATTTCCAAGAACAACTATTGCAGAAAAAAATTTCTCAAATTTAAAAATTTAAAAAAAAGTAAACTAAAAAAGTTTGTTTTTAGCTAAAGTAATTGCATTTTGTGCGAAAGGTTTTTTTTACAATTTCGAAAAAGTAAAAACGCAATTCTTATTATTTTTGCCTGCCCTACATGCCACAGATTTTTGATATTCGATAAAAAATGAAAAAATGACTAACCCTAATACACAGTGGTGCTCATCATAATATGCGAACGGAAAAAGCGTAAAGTAGACGTAAAGTAGTATATATGTATATATATATATATATATATATATATATATATATATATATATATATATATATATATATATATATATATATATATATATATATATATATATATATATATATATATATATATATATATATATATATATATATATATATATATATATATTGTCTACTTTACGCTTTTTATATATATATATATATATATATATATATATATATATATATATATATATATATATATATATATATATATATATATATATATATATATATTAGGGCGGGTCGATTTGTATGGGTGGAAAAAACCAACAAAGCGGATAGCAAAAGCGAAAACTACAGAAATTTCTAAGAAAGTTTTGCCAAGAAACCATGGGTCTAATATTAATTCCTAGTTCGCGCAGAGCGACTATAGATTTTGAGTTCATACTTATTAAATTGTACTCAAAAACCTATACTTTCATAAGAAGCGATCCGGAATTGTGCTTGGTTTCTTCGATTATAACGAAAGTTTGTGCTTCTATGTATGCATACAGATATTCCCATATTTTTTTCGTTTTTTTGTTATTTATTCGGTCTTTTATCATTATTATGACGAGCAGTTTTTTATTCTGGTTCGAGACCTTTGTTGTTTCTTTTTCAGAATCAACTTAAAAAGAAGAAATTGGTGAAATGTATTTGCTACGGTTGCCAGGCAGACTGTACAGCTGTTTCTAAACCCGCCAAGGTTTTTCTTCAGCAGTCTTTGGCAACGATTACTTCGGCCACAAATCAAATGTCTTATACGGGAGACTCATTTTTATTAATGAGAATTACCCTTTGTGTATAGTCTTCGAACTGTGCGTAGAGCAATCTTCAACGCGCAATATCATTTCCACCAATTCCGTTTCGCATGGGTCTTCGTTGAAAACCACAAATGCAAAAAGCACAATCATAGTGTGCATGTTTTTTGTGCGTACATATACTCATACATGCGTTGCACATTAGGGCGTACCAATCCTTTTTAATAGTTTTTTCGTTTTTTTGTTATTTATTCGGTCTTTTATCATTATTATGACGAGCAGTTTTTTATTCTGGTTCGAGACCTTTGTTGTTTCTTTTTCAGAATCAACTTAAAAAGAAGAAATTGGTGAAATGTATTTTTGAAGATTGCTCTACGCACAGTTCGAAGACTATACACAAAGGGTAATTCTCATTAATAAAAATGAGTCTCCCGTATAAGACATTTGATTTGTGGCCGAAGTAATCGTTGCCAAAGACTGCTGAAGAAAAACCTTGGCGGGTTTAGAAACAGCTGTACAGTCTGCCTGGCAACCGTAGCAAATACATTTCACCAATTTCTTCTTTTTAAGTTGATTCTGAAAAAGAAACAACAAAGGTCTCGAACCAGAATAAAAAACTGCTCGTCATAATAATGATAAAAGACCGAATAAATAACAAAAAAACGAAAAAACTATTAAAAAGGATTGGTACGCCCTAATGTGCAACGCATGTATGAGTATATGTACGCACAAAAAACATGCACACTATGATTGTGCTTTTTGCATTTGTGGTTTTCAACGAAGACCCATGCGAAACGGAATTGGTGGAAATGATATTGCGCGTTGAAGATTGCTCTACGCACAGTTCGAAGACTATACACAAAGGGTAATTCTCATTAATAAAAATGAGTCTCCCGTATAAGACATTTGATTTGTGGCCGAAGTAATCGTTGCCAAAGACTGCTGAAGAAAAACCTTGGCGGGTTTAGAAACAGCTGTACAGTCTGCCTGGCAACCGTAGCAAATACATTTCACCAATTTCTTCTTTTTAAGTTGATTCTGAAAAAGAAACAACAAAGGTCTCGAACCAGAATAAAAAACTGCTCGTCATAATAATGATAAAAGACCGAATAAATAACAAAAAAACGAAAAAACTATTAAAAAGGATTGGTACGCCCTAATGTGCAACGCATGTATGAGTATATGTACGCACAAAAAACATGCACACTATGATTGTGCTTTTTGCATTTGTGGTTTTCAACGAAGACCCATGCGAAACGGAATTGGTGGAAATGATATTGCGCGTTGAAGATTGCTCTACGCACAGTTCGAAGACTATACACAAAGGGTAATTCTCATTAATAAAAATGAGTCTCCCGTATAAGACATTTGATTTGTGGCCGAAGTAATCGTTGCCAAAGACTGCTGAAGAAAAACCTTGGCGGGTTTAGAAACAGCTGTACAGTCTGCCTGGCAACCGTAGCAAATACATTTCACCAATTTCTTCTTTTTAAGTTGATTCTGAAAAAGAAACAACAAAGGTCTCGAACCAGAATAAAAAACTGCTCGTCATTCCCATATTTTTTAAAAAAAATGCTAAAATTGTGGAAAATACGGTGGATCGAAAATAAAATTTTATTATTGTAATTAAGTTTTCAAAAAATTAAATGTTTTTGTGGTGCAAGTTACAGACATTGGTTTTTTTTGCTGATGACTGGGAATCTTTTTTAGTTTTAGTTTTTTTAGGTTTTAAAGTTTTTTTTGGATTCCATGCGTGGTTTTGTAGTACGACTTTCTATAGTTACGGCCATGATATCGTCTCTATTCTTTGCGATAGCGCGTCAAGAAACTGTTGCCAGAAGCTGTACACAACGCTCAGTTGCTTGGGTATGACATGGAATCCCTGGGTCAGAAAGCGGCGGATCATCAGACTCAATAAACTGCAACAAGTGTTCGTATGGAATGTTTGCTGAGAATGGAGGCTCAGACAAAACACTTTCATCATCTAGGTCAACCAGATCAAAGTAGTCTGAGCATTCAAAATTTATTGCGTACTTTTTATCATAAACCCTTAGATTAGTCGGATCACAAACTTTATCACGATAATGTAGTATCTTTTATATGGCTCTTTCGCGAACATATTTTCTCTTATCATAAAGCATTGCCAGTAAGATATTTTCAGGATGAGCGAAGTATGAATTATTTCGGATTACAGTGTTAACAATTTCTCGCAGCGTTGGTGGTAAATATCGCGTGGACTGTATAAATTTAAAAAACAAGAGACTGCCGTATACAACTGAGTTGTAGAACTTAATGTTAAAGTACAACGGTACGTAAACTTTCATTGTAAGTTGCCAAAGTTTTTAAATTCGCTGATGGTGAACTAGTTGTCACGTATAAACGTAAGAGTCTGCTTGCTTAGAACACACTATTGTTTATTCAACGCAGACCACTTGTGTGGTAAGAGTACCGTACGATTGCTTTTTTTTGTTGTTTTTTGCTCAGCCACGTGAAAAAACAAATAAGTTAAAAAGCCTGCTATTATTGCAATAATTGCATGGCATGCTGTTATTTTTAAAACTATAGGCTTTTGAGTACAATTTAATAAGTATGACCTCAAAATCTAAAGTCGCTCTGCGCGAACTGGGAATTCATTTTAGACCCATGGTTTCTTGGCAAAACTTTCTTAGAATTTTCTGTAGTTTTCGCTTTTGCTATCCGCTTTATGCGAAAAAAATTCGACCCGGCCTAATATATATATATTAATGTATATATTGTCTTCAATAACATTTTATGAACAGACATATGTATGTGTACATACATATGTATAAATGAATGTATATATGTGTACACGATTTATATTCCTGGGATGGAAAGCATGATTGTGAGGCCTGGCATTAGCTCTGGTTCAGATTTCGGGTTTTTTTTGGTTTCATTTTTCATTGTTAAATCCGGCGGTGATATATTATATACACAGTAGGGTTAGTCATTTTTTTAGATTCAAAATCTGTGGAAATAGCATATAGGGCAGGCAAAAACAAGCAGAATTGCGTTTTTACTTTTTCGAAATTGTGAAAAAACGTTCCGCACAAAATGCAATTACTTTAGCTCAAAACCAACTTTATTATTTGAATTTTTTTGTGATTTTTAAAATTTGATAATATTTTTTTTAAAAATTTTTTTTTATACTTTTTTTTTAATAAATTTTGATAAATTTTTAATAAAATGTAATTTGATCCAAAATATGTCATTTATTTTTCGAGATATATCGATTGTAAAATATGCAATAATATTTTTTTAATAAAATTGAAGATATTATGCAATAATGTTAATAAGATTAAAATTTTATTTAAAGTAACGCCTTAGAATAATAACATTTATAATAAATTACTAAAATGCAGTAGCATTTTCTACTACTTAAATTCAACAAGATATATAAAAAGAAACATGAGAACAAAAGAGTATTTTTTTAATAAGTTTAAATAAAATCTGGTTATGGTCATTTATGGGTAATAAATTTTAAATTCAATGAATGTGTTGTTTTGCACAGTGGAAAAATATCTTGAACTACTTTTATGGCATTTTCAGCAGATACGTTACTTCTCTGCTGCTTCGGAATTGCTGATTCTTCCTGAACCCAATGTCTTTGAAAGCACAGGTGAGCGTTTTTGAAAGGAAGTAAGGCTAGATTTAATTTTGAATAGTCATCGATTTTAAAACAATGATCGGAAAACCATATATCGAACCAGGTGCCAGATATAAACTCACAAATTGAATATAATTGCGTCCGATATTTTGGAATTAGTATAAATGCCAGTAGACCAAGAATTGCCCTAGAATTAAATTCAACAAGATATATAAAAAGAAACATGAGAACAAAAGAGTATTTTTTTTAATAAGTTTAAATAAAATCTTAGCAAGAATACAATGGTCATTTATGGGTAATAAATTTTAAATTCAATGAATGTGTTGTTTTGCACAGTGGAAAAATATCTTGAACTACTTTTATGGCTCTTTCAGCACATACGTTACTTCTCTGCTGCTCCGGAATTGCTGATTCTTCCTGAACCCAATGTCTTTGAAAGCATAGGTGAGCGTTTTTGAAAGGAAGTAAGGCTAGATTTAATTTTGAATAGTCATCGATTTTAAAACAATGATCGGAAAACCATATATCGAACCAGGTGCCAGATATAAACTCACAAATTGATTGCAGTGATTTTGCAACAATGACACAACACCGCCTTTTTTCCCAGTATTAACACTCGTTGTATCACATATAATCATTTTAATGGATTGAAATAAATTATACTTTTCTAGCATTTCTCTAATGCCATTAAATATGGTTACAGCTTTTCCATTTTCAAGAACAAGCACTCCTAATTTTTTTTCCTTCGTATCATTCTTAAGAACTACAACTTGTATTTCTTTTTTATTAATTTTTTTACCATCAAAATGTAGGGCCCAGTTTTCAAGTTTTAAATGTTCTTTGTTTGTCTCTACCTTTTGTTCAGCAAACTTAATGACGTGTCTGTAAATGGTTTTTTGTGATGGCGTTGGTACGTCTACTCCTGATTCAGCCATTTTTTTGCATATCATAGCTGCTTTATTTGAACTGACATTCGTATCAATTACCAAAAACGTCCCTATGTTTGTAGACAACTTGGGTATCTTTTTACTTGCAGTAGAAGAGTAATCTCTGTCATATACTTTTGTATCATCGCACATTAAGTCTGTAGGAGAGTAATCTCTGTCATATGCTTTTGTATCATCGCACATTAAGTCTAAATCACAAAATGAACCCGGTGGTACTTCCAGTGTGCTTTGAAAATTCCTTTTTTTATAACACCTTTTTTTATACGAGATATCAAACAATTTTTCAAATTTATTGGTGTCTTGCCGCCGCTTTAAAAATTTCTGATAATCAGTTATCAACTTAAGCACCTTGCCTCCAACGTTCTTTAATTCCATCGATTTCTGATTTAGCTTAATTCATAACTTATTTAATTCTTCAGATATAATTAGAATTTTTTTTTTAGATTTCTCAAGCACTAATCCTCTATATCTTTCAATTATATTGATTTCTTTCGGAAATTCGTATAAATGGTATAGCGGCAAAACAGCTTTTTTTATTTCATTCGGTCTTTTTGCTTTAAAATTTTTGACCCAGTTATCACTGTTTTTTTTGACATTTTTGCAACTTTTTTTAAACGACATGGCGATGTGAACACAAACTATGAAAAAATAATTTAAAACTAAAAACGATATAAATTATGTATTATGACATTACTTCTGTATTGTCAAACTTTTATTAGAGCAACTCGTTTAAAATTTTTAAAACTGGGAAATGAAACCGAGTTGCAAATTTTAAAATCGATGTAGCTTAAAAACGAATGACAGATTTTTGATCAAATTGCATATTTGAAATCGATGCACTAAAACCAACTAAAAAAAATTATTTCCAAGAACAACTATTGCAGAAAAAAATTTCTCAAATTTAAAAAAAAAGTAATCTAAAAAAGTTTGTTTTTAGCTAAAGTAATTGCATTTTTTTACAATTTCGAAAAAGTACAAAAGTAATATATATATATATATATATATATATATATATATATATATATATATATATATATATATATATATATATATATATATATATATATATATATATATATATATATATATATATATATATATATATATATATATATATATATATATATATATATATATATATATATATATATATATATATATATATATATATATATATATATATATATATATATATATATATATATATATATATATATATATATATATATATATATATATATATATATATATATATATATATATATATATTACTTTTTTTACTTTTTCGAAATTGTAAAAAAATGCAATTACTTTAGCTAAAAACAAACTTTTTTAGATTACTTTTTTTTTTAAATTTTTAAATTTGAGAAATTTTTTTCTGCAATAGTTGTTCTTGGAAATAATTTCTTTTAGTTGGTTTTAGTGCATCGATTTCAAATATGCAATTTGATCAAAAATCTGTCATTCGTTTTTAAGCTACATCGATTTTAAAATTAGCAACTCGGTTTCATTTCCCAGTTTTAAAAATTTTAAACGAGTTGCTCTAATAAAAGTTTGACAATACAGAAGTAATGTCATAATACATAATTTATATCGTTTTTAGTTTTAAATTATTTTTTCATAGTTTGTGTTCACATCGCCATGTCGTTTAAAAAAAGTTGCAAAAATGTCAAAAAAAAACAGTGATAACTGGGTCAAAAATTTTAAAGCAAAAAGACCGAATGAAATAAAAAAAAGCTGTTTTGCCGCTATACCATTTATACGAATTTCCGAAAGAAATCAATATAATTGAAAGATATAGAGGATTAGTGCTTGAGAAATCTAAAAAAAAAATCTAATTATATCTGAAGAATTAAATAAGTTATGAATTAAGATAAATCAAAAATCGATGGAATTAAAGAACGTTGGAGGCAAGGTGCTTAAGTTGATAACTGATTATCAGAAATTTTTAAAGCGGCGGCAAGACACCAATAAATTTGAAAAATTGTTTGATATCTCGTATAAAAAAAGGTGTTATAAAAAAGGAATTTTCAAAGCACACTGGAAGTACCACCGGGTTCATTTTGTGATTTAGACTTAATGTGCGATGATACAAAAGCATATGACAGAGATTACTCTCCTACAGACTTAATGTGCGATGATACAAAAGCATATGACAGAGATTACTCTTCTACTGCAAGTAAACAGATACCCAAGTTGTCTACAAACATAGGGACGTTTTTGGTAATTGATACGAATGTCAGTTCAAATAAAGCAGCTATGATATGCAAAAAAATGGCTGAATCAGGAGTAGACGTACCAACGCCATCACAAAAAACCATTTACAGACACGTCATTAAGTTTGCTGAACAAAAGGTAGAGACAAACAAAGAACATTTAAAACTTGAAAACTGGGCCCTACATTTTGATGGTAAAAAAAATAATAAAAAAGAAATACAAGTTGTAGTTCTTAAGAATGATACGAAGGAAAAAAAATAGGAGTGCTTGTTCTTGAAAATGGAAAAGCTGTAACCATATTTAATGGCATTAGAGAAATGCTAGAAAAGTATAATTTATTACAATCCATTAAAATGATTATATGTGATACAACGAGTGTTAATACTGGGAAAAAAGGCGGCGTTGTGTCATTGTTGCAAAATCACTGCAATCAATTTGTGAGTTTATATCTGGTACCTGGTTCGATATATGGTTTTCCGATCATTGTTTTAAAATCGATGACTATTCAAAATTAAATCTAGCCTTACTTCCTTCAAAAACGCTCACCTATGCTTTCAAAGACATTGGGTTCAGGAAGAATCAGCAATTCCGAAGCAGCAGAGAAGTAACGTATGTGCTGAAAGAGCCATAAAAGTAGTTCAAGATATTTTTCCACTGTGCAAAACAACACATTCATTGAATTTAAAATTTATTACCCATAAATGACCATTGTATTCTTGCTAAGATTTTATTTAAACTTATTAAAAAAAATACTCTTTTGTTCTCATGTTTCTTTTTATATATCTTGTTGAATTTAATTCTAGTGCAATTCTTGTTCTACTGGCATTTATACTAATTCGAAAATATCGGACGCAATTATATTCAATTTGTGAGTTTATATCTGGCACCTGGTTCGATATATGGTTTTCCGATCATTGTTTTAAAATCGATGACTATTCAAAATTAAATCTAGCCTTTCTTCCTTTCAAAAACGCTCACCTGTGCTTTCAAAGACATTGGGTTCAGGAAGAATCAGCAATTCCGAAGCAGCAGAGAAGTAACGTATGTGCTGAAAATGCCATAAAAGTAGTTCAAGATATTTTTCCACTGTGCAAAACAACACATTCATTGAATTTAAAATTTATTACCCATAAATGACCATGACCAGATTTTATTTAAACTTATTAAAAAAATACTCTTTTGTTCTCATGTTTCTTTTTATATATCTTGTTGAATTTAAGTAGTAGAAAATGCTACTGCATTTTAGTAATTTATTATAAATGTTATTATTCTAAGGCGTTACTTTAAATAAAATTTTAATCTTATTAACATTATTGCATAATATCTTCAATTTTATTAAAAAAATAATATTGCATATTTTACAATCGATATATCTCGAAAAATAAATGACATATTTTGGATCAAATTACATTTTATTAAAAATTTATCAAAATTTATTAAAAAAAAGTATAAAAAAAAATTTTTAAAAAAAATATTATCAAATTTTAAAAATCACAAAAAAATTCAAATAATAAAGATGGTTTTGAGCTAAAGTAATTGCATCTTGTGCGGAACGTTTTTTCACAATTTCGAAAAAATAAAAACGCAATTCTGCTTGTTTTTGCCTGCCCTATATGCTATTTCCACAGATTTTGAATCTAAAAAAATGACTAACCATACTGTGTATATAATATATCACCGCCGGATTTAACAATGAAAAATGAAACCAAAAAAAACCCGAAATCTGAACCAGAGCTAATGCCAGGCCTCACAATCCATGCTTTCCATCCCAGGAATATAAATCGTGTACACATATATACATTCATTTATACATATGTATGTACACATACATATGTCTGTTCATAAAATGTTATTGAAGGCAATATATATATATTAATATATATATATTAGGCCGGGTCGAATTTTTTTCGCATAAAGCGGATAGCAAAAGCGAAAACTACAGAAAATTCTAAGAAAGTTTTGCCAAGAAACCATGGGTCTAAAATGAGTTCCCAGTTCGCGCAGAGCGACTTTAGATTTTGAGGTCATACTTATTAAATTGTACTCAAAAGCCTATAGTTTTAAAAATAACAGCATGCCATGCAATTAATGCAATAATAGCAGGCTTTTTAACTTATTTGTTTTTTCACGTGGCTGAGCAAAAAACAACAAAAAAAAAGCAATCGTACGGTACTCTTATTGCATAATATCTTCAATTTTATTAAAAAAATAATATTGCATATTTTACAATCGATATATCTCGAAAAAAAAATGACATATTTTGGATCAAATTAAATTTAATTAAAAAATTATCAAAATTTATTAAAAAAAAGTATAAAAAAAAAATTTTTAAAAAAAATATTATCAAATTTTAAATATCACAAAAAAATTCAAATAATAAAGTTGGTTTTGAGCTAAATTAATTGCATTTTGTGCGGAACGTTTTTTCACAATTTCGAAAAAGTAAAAACGCAATTCTGCTTGTTTTTGCCTGCCCTATATGCTATTTCCACAGATTTTGAATCTAAAAAAATGAGTAACCCTACTGTGTATATAATATATCACCGCCGGATTTAACAATGAAAAATGAAACCAAAAAAAAACCCGAAATCTGAACCAGAGCTAATGCCAGGCCTCACAATTCATGCTTTCCATCCCAGGAATATAAATCGTGTACACATATATACATTCATTTATACATATGTATGTACACATACATATATCTGTTCATAATTCGCATAAAGCGGATAGCAAAAGCGAAAACTACAGAAAATTCTAAGAAAGTTTTGCCAAGAAACCATGGGTCTAAAATGAATTCCCAGTTCGCGCAGAGCGACTTTAGATTTTGAGGTCATACTTATTAAATTGTACTCAAAAGCCTATAGTTTTAAAAATATCAGCATGCCATGCAATTAATGCAATAATAGCAGGCTTTTTAACTTATTTGTTTTTTCACGTGGCTGAGCAAAAAACAACAAAAACAAGCAATCGTACGGTACTCTTACCACACAAGTGGTCTGCGTTGAATAAACAATAGTGTGTTCTTAGCAAGCAGACTCTTACGTTTATACGTGACAACTAGTTCACCATCAGCGAATTTAAAAACTTTGGCAACTTACAATGAAAGTTTACGTACCGTTGTACTTTAACATTAACAGCCTAAGCCACGATGTCGAAAGAAAATGTAAGCGAACGAAAGCTATGCACTCACTCACTCTTCAAATTGGTAGCCACTATTTTTCGACTTGTCGTTCGCATGGCCTTACGTGTTGTAAATAGAGCCATTTAACAATTGTCAAATGATAAAGCTGCCAGATGAACAATTACAAACAAAAAGACGCCTAATTAAAAAAAAAATCGCTTATTCGGGAAAAAAAAACTTATAATTTGAAAAATAGTTACATAAAAAATACAACTCTGTCCCATTCCGCCAAATGAAATTGACAACCAAAACAAATAAATTTGTTATAAACAAACAAACTTATATCAAAATGAATTTGTCAATTGCTGTCCATTTTGTGAATGAAATTGAAGAGTATGAGGAAATTCCTCGTAGACATTTACGTGACAGCAGTAAATAAAACAAATGAATTTCTATTTATTTTTTTAGCAGTTCTTTTATTATTGCAGCCATGTTTGCTAATATTGCATTCTGTCCTACGGCAGCATCAGCACTTATTTTGGCAGCTTCTGCTTGAGCTACTGCGGCATCTGCCATTCTATGAGTGGCATCAGCCAACATTTGTGTTGCATTCGCCTGCTCTTTTGTAATGCAAAGGGCTTCCTCACTCAACCTTATTTGGCGACGAATAAGAGAGAGTTGTTCGCTAGCTCTCTTCTTGGCTGAGGAGCAGCCAGGCATATCATCGTCAGCATTGACTTGTTGGCGTTGTTGTTTGAGTTGGCTGCACTGTTGTTGTCCATTTGCCTGATTGTCGCGTTGTGTATGTGCCTGTTGAACTGTGTGTGGCTGCTGTCTGTGTTGTTGGGGGTGGCTGCGCTGCTGTTGTACATCTGCGTCATTATCGCTTTGTGTATGTGGCTGTTGAGCTGTGAGTGGCTGTTGAGCTGTGTGTGGCTGCTAGCTGTGTTGTTGTTGGGGGTGGCTGATCACATCTGCAGCGGGGGGATGTTGCACATCATATTGTCTGGTGGGTGTGACAACCGCTACAGCCTTTTCACCTCTGGGTGGGGAGCTTATAAGGCTCTGAAAACAGGATTCAATTGACCTGGTTGTTTCTGTGGGGGTTTTCTCCAAACCAAATGGAGAGCCGACAGGTGCAGCACTTTTCGACAGAAACAACGTGCGGTCAATTGCCTCTTCCAGCGCCGATAAGGACTGTTGGCGATACAGACCACCACCAGTTTGCAACATACTCTTTTTATTTTCCGCTATTTTTTTTTTGGTGCGGGACTTCAAGTCGGCCCATGTCTGTAAATAAATTGTTCTCCCATAAATACATGAAAAGAAAAAAAGAAGCAAAACACTCACCTTTTTCCACTCAACAACCGAACGCATAGGGGGTCCCATAGAATTAAGTTTGAGGACCAGTTTTTGCCACTGTTCCTCTGTGGAAATTTTTGACCCTCCGAAGACAGGCGTTCCTCTGGCAAACTGTGGATTCTCCTCCATATATTCCACCAACGCTTGCAGCTGGGAAAGCGTTGACTTTTTTATGCTAAAATAGATACACGTGCATATGTAAATACAAAAATTATTTTAAAATATCATAATTAATCGTTTACTTACCATTTATTTTCCATTTTGTTCAATTTGTATTGAATAATTTTTTTTCTGCAATTCTGCTCTACCCGACAATAAATACACAAGTGAGTGTTTTTGACGTTTGTGAGCGAACGAAAATAATTAGTGGCTACCGATTTTGCACTGAAATCCTTACGTCATTTCACTTGCACTCACTTTCTTGCGACTTGTCGTTCTGGCGACAGTTACTGGCTACCAAATCAATTGTTTGTCGCATAGAAAGCGAACGAACGCTGTCGTTCGACATCGTGGCTCAGGCTGTAAGTTCTACAACTCAGTTGTATACGGCAGTCTCTTGTTTTTTAAATTTATACAGTCCACGCGATATTTACCACCAACGCTGCGAGAAATTGTTAACACTGTAATCCGAAATAATTCATACTTCGCTCATCCTGAAAATATCTTACTGGCAATGCTTTATGATAAGAGAAAATATGTTCGCGAAAGAGCCATATAAAAGATACTACATTATCGTGATAAAGTTTGTGATCCGACTAATCTAAGGGTTTATGATAAAAAGTACGCAATAAATTTTGAATGCTCAGACTACTTTGATCTGGTTGACCTAGATGATGACAGTGTTTTGTCTGAGCCTCCATTCTCAGCAAACATTCCATACGAACACTTGTTGCAGTTTATTGAGTCTGATGATCCGCCGCTTCCTGACCCAGGGATTCCATGTCATACCCAAGCAACTGAGCGTTGTGTACAGCTTCTGGCAACAGTTTCCCGACGCGCTATCGCAAAGAATAGAGACGATATCATGGCCGTAACTATAGAAAGTCGTACTACAAAACCACGCATGGAATCCAAAAAAAACTTTAAAACCTAAAAAAACTAAAACTAAAAAAGATTCCCAGTCATCAGCAAAAAAAACCAATGTCTGTAACTTGCACCACAAAAACATTTAATTTTTTGAAAACTTAATTACAATAATAAAATTTTATTTTCGATCCACCGTATTTTCCACAATTTTAGCATTTTTTTTTAAAAAATATGGGAATATCTGTATGCTGCATACATAGAAGCACAAACTTTCGTTATAATCGAAGAAACCAAGCACAATTCCGGATCGCTTCTTATGAAAGTATAGGTTTTTGAGTACAATTTAATAAGTATGAACTCAAAATCTATAGTCGCTCTGCGCGAACTAGGAATTAATATTAGACCCATGGTTTCTTGGCAAAACTTTCTTAGAAATTTCTGTAGTTTTCGCTTTTGCTATCCGCTTTGTTGGTTTTTTCCACCCATACAAATCGACCCGCCCTAATATATATATATATTGTCTACTTTACTCTTTTTCCGTTCGCATATTATGATGAGCACCACTGTGTATTAGGGTTAGTCATTTTTTCATTTTTTTTGAATATCAAAAATCTGTGGCATGTAGGGCAGGCAAAAATAATAAGAATTGCGTTTTTACTTTTTCGAAATTGTAAAAAAACCTTTCGCACAAAATGCAATTACTTTAGCTAAAAACAAACTTTTTCACGTGGCTGAGCAAAAAACAACAAAAAAAAGCAATCGTACGGTACTCTTACCACACAAGTGGTCTGCGTTGAATAAACAATAGTGTGTTCTAAGCAAGCAGACTCTTACGTTTATACGTGACAACTAGTTCACCATCAGCGAATTTAAAAACTTTGGCAACTTACAATGAAAGTTTACGTACCGTTGTACTTTAACATTAAGTTCTACAACTCAGTTGTATACGGCAGTCTCTTGTTTTTTAAATTTATACAGTCCACGCGATATTTACCACCAACGCTGCGAGAAATTGTTAACACTGTAATCCGAAATAATTCATACTTCGCTCATCCTGAAAATATCTTACTGGCAATGCTTTATGATAAGAGAAAATATGTTCGCGAAAGAGCCATATAAAAGATACTACATTATCGTGATAAAGTTTGTGATCCGACTAATCTAAGGGTTTATGATAAAAAGTACGCAATAAATTTTGAATGCTCAGACTACTTTGATCTGGTTGACCTAGATGATGAAAGTGTTTTGTCTGAGCCTTGCAGTAGAAGAGTAATCTCTGTCATATGCTTTTGTATCATCGCACATTAAGTCTGTAGGAGAGTAATCTCTGTCATATGCTTTTGTATCATCGCACATTAAGTCTAAATCACAAAATGAACCCGGTGGTACTTCCAGTGTGCTTTGAAAATTCTTTTTTTATAACACCTTTTTTTATACGAGATATCAAACAATTTTTCAAATTTATTGGTGTCTTGCCGCCGCTTTAAAAATTTCTGATAATCAGTTATCAACTTAAGCACCTTGCCTCCAACGTTCTTTAATTCCATCGCTTTTTGATTTAGCTTAATCCATAACTTATTTAATTCTTCAGATATAATTAGAATTTTTTTTTTTTAGATTTCTCAAGCACTAATCCTCTATATCTTTCAATTATATTGATTTCTTTCGGAAATTCGTATAAATGGTATAGCGGCAAAACAGCTTTTTTTATTTCATTCGGTCTTTTTGCTTTAAAATTTTTGACCCAGTTATCACTGTTTTTTTGACATTTTTGCAACTTTTTTTAAACGACATGGCGATGTGAACACAAACTATGAAAAAATAATTTAAAACTAAAAACGATATAAATTATGTATTATGACATTATATATATATATATATATATATATATATATATATATATATATATATATATATATATATATATATATATATATATATATATATATATATATATATATATATATATATATATATATATATATATATATATATATATATATATATATATATATATATATATATATATATATATATATTTTAAAATTTGCAACTCGATTTCATTTCCCAGTTTTAAAAATTTTAAACGAGTTGCTCTAATAAAAGTTTGACAATACAGAAGTAATGTCATAATACATAATTTATATCGTTTTTAGTTTTAAATTATTTTTTCATAGTTTGTGTTCACATCGCCATGTCGTTTAAAAAAAGTTGCAAAAATGTCAAAAAAACAGTGTTAACTGGGTCAAAAATTTTAAAGCAAAAAGACCGAATGAAATAAAAAAAAGCTGTTTTGCCGCTATACCATTTATACGAATTTCCGAAAGAAATCAATATAATTGAAAAATATAGAGGATTAGTGCTTGAGAAATCTAAAAAAAAAAATTCTAATTATATCTGAAGAAATAAATAAGTTATGAATTAAGCTAAATCAAAAATCGATGGAATTAAAGAACGTTGGAGGCAAGGTGCTTAAGTTGATAACTGATTATCAGAAATTTTTAAAGCGGCGGCAAGACACCAATAAATTTGAAAAATTGTTTGATATCTCGTATAAAAAAAGGTGTTATAAAAAAAGGAATTTTCAAAGCACACTGGAAGTACCACCGGGTTCATTTTGTGATTTAGACTTAATGTGCGATGATACAAAAGCATATGACAGAGATTACTCTCCTACAGAGTTAATGTGCGATGATACAAAAGCATATGACAGAGATTACTCTTCTACTGCAAGTAAACAGATACCCAAGTTGTCTACAAACATAGGGACGTTTTTGGTAATTGATACGAATGTCAGTTCAAATAAAGCAGCTATGATATGCAAAAAAATGGCTGAATCAGGAGTAGACGTACCAACGGCATCACAAAAAACCATTTACAGACACGTCATTAAGTTTGCTGAACAAAAGGTAGAGACAAACAAAGAACATTTAAAACTTGAAAACTGGGCCCTACATTTTGATGGTAAAAAAATTAATAAAAAAGAAATACAAGTTGTAGTTCTTAAGAATGATACGAAGGAAAAAAAATTAGGAGTGCTTGTTCTTGAAAATGGAAAAGCTTTAACCATATATAATGGCATTAGAGAAATGCTAGAAAAGTATAATTTATTTCAATCCATTAAAATGATTATATGTGATACAACGAGTGTTAATACTGGGAAAAAAGGCGGCGTTGTGTCATTGTTGTAAAATCACTGCAATCAATTTGTGAGTTTATATCTGGTACCTGGTTCGATATATGGTTTTCCGATCATTGTTTTAAAATCGATGACTATTCAAAATTAAATCTAGCCTTACTTCCTTTCAAAAACGCTCACCTATGCTTTCAAAGACATTGGGTTCAGGAAGAATCAGCAATTCCGAAGCAGCAGAGAAGTAACGTATGTGCTGAAAGAGCCATAAAAGTAGTTCAAGATATTTTTCCACTGTGCAAAACAACACATTCATTGAATTTAAAATTTATTACCCATAAATGGCCATTGTATTCTTGCTAAGATTTTATTTAAACTTATTAAAAAAAATACTCTTTTGTTCTCATGTTTCTTTTTATATATCTTGTTGAATTTAATTCTAGGGCAATTCTTGTTCTACTGGCATTTATACTAATTCCAAAATATCGGACGCAATTATATTCAATTTGTGAGTTTATATCTGGCACCTGGTTCGATATATGGTTTTCCGATCATTGTTTTAAAATCGATGACTATTCAAAATTAAATCTAGCCTTTCTTCCTTTCAAAAACGCTCACCTGTGCTTTCAAAGACATTGGGTTCAGGAAGAATCAGCAATTCCGAAGCAGCAGAGAAGTAACGTATGTGCTGAAAATGCCATAAAAGTAGTTCAAGATATTTTTCCACTGTGCAAAACAACACATTCATTGAATTTAAAATTTATTACCCATAAATGACCATTGTATTCTTGCTAAGATTTTATTTAAACTTTTTAAAAAAATACTCTTTTGTTCTCATGTTTCCTTTTATATATCTTGTTGAATTTAAGTAGTAGAAAGTGCTACTGCATTTTAGTAATTTATTATAAATGTTATTATTCTAAGGCGTTACTTTAAATAAAATTTTAATCTTATTAACATTATTGCATAATATCTTCAATTTTATTAAAAAAATAATATTGCATATTTTACAATCGATATATCTCGAAAAATAAATGACATATTTTGGATCAAATTACATTTTATTAAAAATTTATTAAAAAAAAAGTATAAAAAAAAATTTTTAAAAAAAATATTATCAAATTTTAAAAATCACAAAAAAAATCAAATAATAAAGTTGGTTTTGAGCTAAAGTAATTGCATTTTGTGCGGAACGTTTTTTCACAATTTCGAAAAAGTAAAAACGCAATTCCACAGATTTTGAATCTAAAAAAATGACTAACCCTACTGTGTATATAATATATCACCGCCGGATTTAACAATGAAAAATGAAACCAAAAAAAACCCGAAATCTGAACCAGAGCTAATGCCAGGCCTCACAATCCATGCTTTCCATCCCAGGAATATAAATCGTGTACACATATATACATTCATTTATACATATGTATGTACACATACATATGTCTGTTCATAAAATGTTATTGAAGGCAATATATATATTAATATATATATATTAGGCCGGGTCGAATTTTTTTCGCATAAAGCGGATAGCAAAAGCGAAAACTACAGAAAATTCTAAGAAAGTTTTGCCAAGAAACCATGGGTGTAAAATGAATTCCCAGTTCGCGCAGAGCGACTTTAGATTTTGAGGTCATACTTATTAAATTGTACTCAAAAGCCTATAGTTTTAAAAATAACAGCATGCCATGCAATTAATGCAATAATAGCAGGCTTTTTAACTTATTTGTTTTTTCACGTGGCTGAGCAAGAAACAACAAAAAAAAGCAATCGTACGGTACTCTTACCACACAAGTGGTCTGCGTTGAATAAACAATAGTGTGTTCTAAGCAAGCAGACTCTTACGTTTATACGTGACAACTAGTTCACCATCAGCGAATTTAAAAACTTTGGCAACTTACAATGAAAGTTTACGTACCGTTGTACTTTAACATTAAGTTCTACAACTCAGTTGTATACGGCAGTCTCTTGTTTTTTAAATTTATACAGTCCACGCGATATTTACCACCAACGCTGCGAGAAATTGTTAACACTGTAATCCGAAATAATTCATACTTCGCTCATCCTGAAAATATCTTACTGGCAATGCTTTATGATAAGAGAAAAGATGTTCGCGAAAGAGCCATATAAAAGATACTACATTATCGTGATAAAGTTTGTGATCCGACTAATCTAAGGGTTTATGATAAAAAGTACGCAATAAATTTTGAATGCTCAGACTACTTTGATCTGGTTGACCTAGATGATGACAGTGTTTTGTCTGAGCCTCCATTCTCAGCAAACATTCCATACGAACACTTGTTGCAGTTTATTGAGTCTGATGATCCGCCGCTTCCTGACCCAGGGATTCCATGTCATACCCAAGCAACTGAGCGTTGTGTACAGCTTCTGGCAACAGTTGCCCGACGCGCTATCGCAAAGAATAGAGACGATACCATGGCCGTAACTATAGAAAGTCGTACTACAAAACCACGCATGGAATCCAAAAAAAACTTTAAAACCTAAAAAAACTAAAACTAAAAAAGATTCCCAGTCATCAGCAAAAAAAACCAATGTCTGTAACTTGCACCACAAAAACATTTAAACATAAATTTTAAAATCGATGTAGCTTAAAAACGAATGACAGATTTTTGATCAAATTGCATATTTGAAATCGATGCACTAAAACCAACTAAAAAAAATTATATCCAAGAACAACTATTGCAGAAAAAAATTTCTCAAATTTAAAAATTTAAAAAAAAAGTTTGTTTTTAGCTAAAGTAATTGCATTTTTTTACAATTTCGAAAAAGTAAAAAAAGTAATATATATATATATATATATATATATATATATATATATATATATATATATATATATATATATATATATATATATATATATATATATATATATATATATATATATATATATATATATATATATATATATATATATATATATATATATATATATATATATATATATATATATATATATATATATATATATATATATATATATATATATAACTTTTTTTACTTTTTCGAAATTGTAAAAAAATGCAATTACTTTAGCTAAAAACAAACTTTTTTAGATTACTTTTTTTTTAAATTTTTAAATTTGAGAAATTTTTTTCTGCAATAGTTGTTCTTGGAAATAATTTTTTTTAGTTGGTTTTAGTGCATCGATTTCAAATATGCAATTTGATCAAAAATCTGTCATTCGTTTTTAAGCCACATCGATTTTAAAATTTATGTTTAAATGTTTTTGTGGTGCAAGTTACAGACATTGGTTTTTTTTGCTGATGACTGGGAATCTTTTTTAGTTTTAGTTTTTTTAGGTTTTAAAGTTTTTTTTGGATTCCATGCGTGGTTTTGTAGTACGACTTTCTATAGTTACGGCCATGATATCGTCTCTATTCTTTGCGATAGCGCGTCGGGCAACTGTTGCCAGAAGCTGTACACAACGCTCAGTTGCTTGGGTATGACATGGAATCCCTGGGTCAGGAAGCGGCGGATCATCAGACTCAATAAACTGCAACAAGTGTTCGTATGGAATGTTTGCTGAGAATGGAGGCTCAGACAAAACACTGTCATCATCTAGGTCAACCAGATCAAAGTAGTCTGAGCATTCAAAATTTATTGCGTACTTTTTATCATAAACCCTTAGATTAGTCGGATCACAAACTTTATCACGATAATGTAGTATCTTTTATATGGCTCTTTCGCGAACATCTTTTCTCTTATCATAAAGCATTGCCAGTAAGATATTTTCAGGATGAGCGAAGTATGAATTATTTCGGATTACAGTGTTAACAATTTCTCGCAGCGTTGGTGGTAAATATCGCGTGGACTGTATAAATTTAAAAAACAAGAGACTGCCGTATACAACTGAGTTGTAGAACTTAATGTTAAAGTACAACGGTACGTAAACTTTCATTGTAAGTTGCCAAAGTTTTTAAATTCGCTGATGGTGAACTAGTTGTCACGTATAAACGTAAGAGTCTGCTTGCTTAGAACACACTATTGTTTATTCAACGCAGACCACTTGTGTGGTAAGAGTACCGTACGATTGCTTTTTTTTGTTGTTTTTTGCTCAGCCACGTGAAAAAACAAATAAGTTAAAAAGCCTGCTATTATTGCATTAATTGCATGGCATGCTGTTATTTTTAAAACTATAGGCTTTTGAGTACAATTTAATAAGTATGACCTCAAATCTAAAGTCGCTCTGCGCGAACTGGGAATTCATTTTACACCCATGGTTTCTTGGCAAAACTTTCTTAGAATTTTCTGTAGTTTTCGCTTTTGCTATCCGCTTTATGCGAACATACATATGTATAAATGAATGTATATATGTGTACACGATTTATATTCCTGGGATGGAAAGCATGGATTGTGAGGCCTGGCATTAGCTCTGGTTCAGATTTCGGGTTTTTTTTTGGTTTCATTTTTCATTGTTAAATCCGGCGGTGATATATTATATACACAGTAGGGTTAGTCATTTTTTTAGATTCAAAATCTGTGGAATTGCGTTTTTACTTTTTCGAAATTGTGAAAAAACGTTCCGCACAAAATGCAATTACTTTAGCTCAAAACCAACTTTATTATTTGATTTTTTTTGTGATTTTTAAAATTTGATAATATTTTTTTTAAAAATTTTTTTTTATACTTTTTTTTTAATAAATTTTTAATAAAATGTAATTTGATCCAAAATATGTCATTTATTTTTCGAGATATATCGATTGTTAAATATGCAATATTATTTTTTTAATAAAATTGAAGATATTATGCAATAATGTTAATAAGATTAAAATTTTATTTAAAGTAACGCCTTAGAATAATAACATTTATAATAAATTACTAAAATGCAGTAGCATTTTCTACTACTTAAATTCAACAAGATATATAAAAAGAAACATGAGAACAAAAGAGTATTTTTTTAATAAGTTTAAATAAAATCTGGTCATGGTCATTTATGGGTAATAAATTTTAAATTCAATGAATGTGTTGTTTTGCACAGTGGAAAAATATCTTGAACTACTTTTATGGCATTTTCAGCACATACGTTACTTCTCTGCTGCTTCGGAATTGCTGATTCTTCCTGAACCCAATGTCTTTGAAAGCACAGGTGAGCGTTTTTGAAAGGAAGAAAGGCTAGATTTAATTTTGAATAGTCATCGATTTTAAAACAATGATCGGAAAACCATATATCGAACCAGGTGCCAGATATAAACTCACAAATTGAATATAATTGCGTCCGATATTTTGGAATTAGTATAAATGCCAGTAGAACAAGAATTGCCCTAGAATTAAATTCAACAAGATATATAAAAAGAAACATGAGAACAAAAGAGTATTTTTTTTAATAAGTTTAAATAAAATCTTAGCAAGAATACAATGGTCATTTATGGGTAATAAATTTTAAATTCAATGAATGTGTTGTTTTGCACAGTGGAAAAATATCTTGAACTACTTTTATGGCTCTTTCAGCACATACGTTACTTCTCTGCTGCTTCGGAATTGCTGATTCTTCCTGAACCCAATGTCTTTGAAAGCATAGGTGAGCGTTTTTGAAAGGAAGTAAGGCTAGATTTAATTTTGAATAGTCATCGATTTTAAAACAATGATCGGAAAACCATATATCGAACCAGGTACCAGATATAAACTCACAAATTGATTGCAGTGATTTTGCAACAATGACACAACGCCGCCTTTTTTCCCAGTATTAACACTCGTTGTATCACATATAATCATTTTAATGGATTGAAATAAATTATACTTTTCTAGCATTTCTCTAATGCCATTAAATATGGTTAAAGCTTTTCCATTTTCAAGAACAAGCACTCCTAATTTTTTTTCCTTCGTATCATTCTTAAGAACTACAACTTGTATTTCTTTTTTATTAATTTTTTTACCATCAAAATGTAGGGCCCAGTTTTCAAGTTTTAAATGTTCTTTGTTTGTCTCTACCTTTTGTTCAGCAAACTTAATGACGTGTCTGTAAATGGTTTTTTGTGATGCCGTTGGTACGTCTACTCCTGATTCAGCCATTTTTTTGCATATCATAGCTGCTTTATTTGAACTGACATTCGTATCAATTACCAAAAACGTCCCTATGTTTGTAGACAACTTGGGTATCTGTTTACTTGCAGTAGAAGAGTAATCTCTGTCATATGCTTTTGTATCATCGCACATTAACTCTGTAGGAGAGTAATCTCTGTCATATGCTTTTGTATCATCGCACATTAAGTCTAAATCACAAAATGAACCCGGTGGTACTTCCAGTGTGCTTTGAAAATTCCTTTTTTTATAACACCTTTTTTTATACGAGATATCAAACAATTTTTCAAATTTATTGGTGTCTTGCCGCCGCTTTAAAAATTTCTGATAATCAGTTATCAACTTAAGCACCTTGCCTCCAACGTTCTTTAATTCCATCGATTTTTGATTTAGCTTAATTCATAACTTATTTATTTCTTCAGATATAATTAGAATTTTTTTTTTTAGATTTCTCAAGCACTAATCCTCTATATTTTTCAATTATATTGATTTCTTTCGGAAATTCGTATAAATGGTATAGCGGCAAAACAGCTTTTTTTTATTTTATTTCATTCGGTCTTTTTGCTTTAAAATTTTTGACCCAGTTAACACTGTTTTTTTGACATTTTTGCAACTTTTTTTAAACGACATGGCGATGTGAACACAAACTATGAAAAAATAATTTAAAACTAAAAACGATATAAATTATGTATTATGACATTACTTCTGTATTGTCAAACTTTTATTAGAGCAACTCGTTTAAAATTTTTAAAACTGGGAAATGAAACCGAGTTGCAAATTTTAAAATCGATGTAGCTTAAAAACGAATGACAGATTTTTGATCAAATTGCATATTTGAAATCGATGCACTAAAACCAACTAAAAGAAATTATTTCCAAGAACAACTATTGCAGAAAAAAAATTTCTCAAATTTAAAAATTTAAAAAAAAAAAGTAATCTAAAAAAGTTTGTTTTTAGCTAAAGTAATTGCATTTTTTTACAATTTCGAAAAAGTAAAAAAAGTAATATATATATATATATATATATACATATATATATATATATATATATATATATATAATATATATATATATAAATATAATATATATATATATATATATATATATATATATATATATATATATAATATAATATATATATATATATATATATATATATATATAATATATATATATATATATATATATATATATATATATATATATATATATATATATATATATAATGTCATAATACATAATTTATATCGTTTTTAGTTTTAAATTATTTTTTCATAGTTTGTGTTCACATCGCCATGTCGTTTAAAAAAAGTTGCAAAAATGTCAAAATGAAATAAAAAAAAAGCTGTTTTTGCCGCTATACCATTTATACGAATTTCCGAAAGAAATCAATATAATTGAAAGATATAGAGGATTAGTGCTTGAGAAATCTAAAAAAAAAAAAAATTCTAATTATATCTGAAGAATTAAATAAGTTATGGATTAAGCTAAATCAAAAAGCGATGGAATTAAAGAACGTTGGAGGCAAGGTGCTTAAGTTGATAACTGATTATCAGAAATTTTTAAAGCGGCGGCAAGACACCAATAAATTTGAAAAATTGTTTGATATCTCGTATAAAAAAAAGGTGTTATAAAAAAAAGGAATTTTCAAAGCACACTGGAAGTACCACCGGGTTAGTTTTGTGATTTAGACTTAATGTGCGATGATACAAAAGCATATGACAGAGATTACTCTCCTACAGACTTAATGTGCGATGATACAAAAGCATATGACAGAGATTACTCTTCTACTGCAAGGCTCAGACAAAACACTTTCATCATCTAGGTCAACCAGAT